>RJWJ010003983.1:0-80615 GCA_004363605.1 Indri indri
TGGAGTTACTTACATAGCATTGCAAATTTGAGGGGAAAATAACTAACTTCTTCCTCTGCTGATGCTGTAATCCATGCAGTTGAGATGAACTTATTAGCGGATAGTTCAGTTAATTCAAACATAATACGAGTAAGGCTAAGGTGCCAGGTTTATTCAATATGCAGGTCTGTCTTTACATGAGAGAGGAAGAACTGATTTATAACCATAAGTCTGTGGCCTTAACAAGACATTGTCCTAAATATTTATTCAATACACATGTACTGATTATTCTGGTACAATGAAAATTCATATTTTTAGCAAAAAAAAGTACTGAAAGTTTCTCTTCATCAAATTTATAAATTTTAGAGTAACTATTTGATACAAAATTACTAAGTTTTTGAACAGAATATGCAAAAACCAAAAAGACAAAATTGAATGAGAAAAGAAAATCATGAACCAAAATCACTTATAAAGATGAATATTTTAAAATAAAATCTTAGCAAACAAAATCCAGTAATGCATTAAAACATACACACACACACAAAATTTAGGTTTAACACCATAAATACTTGGATATTTTAACATTAGGACATCAGCCAGTATAATTCTGTAGAACAATTTCAATGAACATAATGAGGAAGGCTCAAGGAATTATATGAAGAACACTATAAAATTGTAATTGAAGATGTATGCATAGACCTGAACAAATGGAAATAAATTCGGTTCTTGGATGGGAAGATTGGATGTCAAAAATGTCATTCACAAAAACAAAACAATAAAGTATGTATGTAAAATTTAAAGCAATCCCAATTAGAATTTCAACACTTTTGTTAATCTTTTTTTTTTTTTTTTGGAATTAGGTAGAATAAAATTCATGTTTGAATGAAAAATAAATGCAAGAAGGTATTTAGGAAAACAATGAAAGGAGAACAGTGGACAAGGTTCTTGGCGTATCATCAAAACATACTCTAAAATCAAGGCAATCAGGTCAATAAGCTTTTGGTGTCAGGATATGAAAATAGGTCAATGTCACAGAAGAAAGAATCCAGAATTAGAAATAATTATGCATTTGACATGACTACTGACTCAATTAATTGGTCCTTTATTTGGAATTGATGAAAAGACTCACAAGACACACTATGTTCCCAATTTACTTAGCTGTATCTAGGATACAGCAGGCAACAAAGCTACCAGTGAATCAGCAGATGCGACGAAAGATATCACAACTTGTCAGCTCAGCTTACTAGCCTTTCCACCCTATGGGGCACACTTGGGTGCTAGAAATGGAGTTTAAGCTTCTTGCATGAACCATTTCAATTCAGGGAAACTACCAGTTCCATGCTTGCTGATTGATCTCTTAGTCGTACTTGTCACATAGTTTCCCTGGGAATGTTTGCCAACTCGATTTCCTCCAATTGCTGCTGCAGCTCATTAGTGAGGCACTTCACTATTAACAATTATGATAACCAGGTACAATCTGAATATTAGACATTGATCTTAATTTGGCACATGTGAGAGAGCTGTGTTACAAGAAAGTGAATCCAGGATCATATATCCAAACAGCCCCAAGTCCAGCACAGGGTTTCTCAGTCTTAGTCCTATTGACCTGTAAGACTGGAAAATTCTTTGTTCTGGGGTCAGAGAGATGTCCTGTAATTTGTAGGATGTTTAGCAGCATCCATGGCCTCTATCCAGTAGATGATGAAGCCTGGTCCCCAATATGGCAGTGTTGGGAGGTGGTGACTTTAAGAGGTGATTAGGTCGTTAAAAGCAATTAATGCCTTTATCATGGTCGTAAGCTTTCATTCTCATGGGACTGGAACAGTTATTGGAACAGCGGGTTGCTGTAAAGTGAGGCTACTTCTTGTGTTTGCTCTCTTTGCATCTGCCTGCTTACCCGTACGCTTCTGTACTATGTTATGACGCACCACGAGGCCCTCAACAGAAGCCAACCAGATGTAGCTGCCCAGTCATGGACTTCCCAGTCTCCAGAATAGTGAGATAAATTAACTTCTTTCCTTCATAAATTACCCAATCTCAGGTATTTTGTTACAGCAACATAAAACAGACTGGGACACTGCTGTATCTAGAAAATTATTGCATGTGTGTTTATCTGGCGAAATATCTGGGACAAGGGATATTAAAGATTGGCTCATTTAATCATGAATAACTTTGTGGACTAGATATTTAATCTCACTTCACAAATGAGACACTAAGGCTTTGAGAAATTATGCAACTTGCCCAAAGTCACACAGCTAATAAGCAATAAAGCCAGACTTAAAATCAGAGAACCTGAAGCCAGAGTGTGGATGTGTGACTTCCGTGTGATACTGTGGGAAGAGAAGTACTGACAACAGCCCCACACTTGCTCTCCACTCCCTGGGGATGTGGCAGGCACTCTTGACTTTGACTAGACCTTCTTGTAAACACTGTAATGGCGTTTCTTATGGTAGAAATAGTCGAGGAATTTTTTATCTATGAATGTTTTTAGCTGGCATTTCTCGGCTTCTTATTATAAATAAACCTATAATTATGGCCTTATGGGATACAGGTGGTTGAAGAACAAAAGTTAGTCATGTAGTGTTTCAATCTGAGTAAATAATGAAGTAAAACATCATGAAGCTCAAATCAGCGTAGCTTTCTTTTCTCTCAGTTATACTACACGCACTATCAGATATCATCTGTGACTCTGAAACTAAACATGTCTCAGGGCAGAAAGAAGGACTTTGTTTTGAAGCTGCATTTGATGGCTTAGATGCCTTCAGGAGACCAATGATGCTCCATCTGTGCCTAACGTTTGCTTGTATCCTCCTCTAATCATTAGCAAATTTTTGTGTTGGTTAAAATCATGAATTTGTGTGAGTTTGCGGTGACTATTCAGTGCCTTCTGTTTCCTTCTGCGTACAACTTCCTGGCATTAGTCATAAACGGAGTCAGGACAGTAATTCAGTTTTAAGAGATTATATAGCTACTTTGCTACTTATGAATCAAAAATTATAAGCTCTCAACAACCTAAATCATGGAGATAAAAGCCTATCAAAGCAAATGGTTACATTTAAAAATACTTAAAATGATAAATCTTATGTTATATATATTTTACCACAACTTTTATAGGAAACAAATGGTTAATGGCACAGCTAATAGTTCTGACTGCCTCTGTGTGTTTGTGTGTGTGTGTGTATGTGTGTGTGTGTGCACACTAGCATTCACAGGGCCTCTTTCTGCACGTGTATGTGCTCCATACTATGTGATTGTTGGTGGTGGCTCAGCTAGGCTTTCTGTGGGACACTCTCTTCTTTATTGATCTAGAAGCAGAAACAGCAGGAGCCTTCTATCTGTTTACCCTTCACTAGAAGTAAGCTCTCCTACTCCCCTTTTCTGTTTTTTAATGATGCAAAAATGTCTATCAAATCTCTAACTTGCAGTATACAAAATAAATCAATTTTGTATCTTGCAATTTATTTTAGCAGTCAGAGTTGCTTGTCCCTTGCTTAGCTGAAAGTACCTTGAAAATATTCGAGAGATACATAGTTTCCAGACACCTAAAGTATTTTTTTCTTTGTCTCACAAGGCCGAGGACTAAACTACACTAATTTAGCTATAGATCTCTGAGATGAATCCAGAAAACTGATTCTGAGATCAGGGGATTTTGTAATTGAGAGCATAGAAGTTTTTCTGGGACCTAATGTGTGCTGCTAGATAGATCAGGTCTTATGTTTCTTTCACTGAGGCTGGAATGATGGTAGTATCTTAGGTGGGCACGAGGAGTAGGAATGATGGTAACATGTGGAAACAAGAGCTTAAGGACTCTTCAGTGCTGAAAATAAAGGAACAGGCCTAGACAACAGAGAGCTGGCCTTGAATTGAGAACTTAATTAATGAGCTAAACCAAATTAATAACATACTTATGAGAACTATGTAACTATAACCTACCTAATCTCAATGGAGTTTATAATTGGTGGTCCAAGTAAGAAAATGTTGATATTCCACAGGGGAGAATGAAATTATATTTTAATAAACAAAGAACTACTAGAGGGAAATCATATGCAGAGTGTAATTTGAAACGTAATCTTTCAGATGATCTGAAATGTAGTTCGCTTTTATAATGCAAATGGAAAGGAAAAACCTGATCATATGCTTTTTTAATCAGAGCAATTTTATTATAAAATCCTTGGTGTTGAATGATAGCTTTCTATAGCTTCCGCATATGGAAGTTCTGCATATGGAAGATGATGTGTGACACATTTATCTTTTCAATAGCTGGAAACATTGGGTATTTTGCCCCTCTTAATTATCAAGCTACTTTTATACCATAATATCAGGTCCAGAAAGGTTTGTATTGCAATATGCACATTCATTTTAATGAAGTTGTTGAGTGTATGGAGCTATATTACCTGCCTTTGAATAGCTCATAGTCTACTGATGGTTGTAGCCCATATGTATTACATTATTGCCCTAACAGGGCTTTTCTTCTTACACAGGAAGTATTTCTATTGCTATAATTATGAGCAGTGTTGCAACACTAAGCCTATTTTAAATCTTTTCTCTGGAAGTAACAATAGTTTCTGTGATCACATTCCTAAAGATATTATCTGATAGAAAGAATATTATAAAGCCAAAATGTCAAAAGTTATGTCTCTAGAAGATTAACATGTAATTCAGTTACAAAGTCAATCAACTGTAAGTAATGATTCCTTAAGAAAACAATGATTCCCTAGTTTAGGTGCAATTCTTGTGAAATTACATGTCAGGGAACTTAATTTTATTTTAAAAAACAAACAAACAAAAAGCTTAGAGGTAATAAAAAAAATCCCTGTGGCATTTGGCCATTTATAGTCATTTTGTTGACATGTGTGACAAAGAATATTATATTTCAGGATGATGTATTGCTAAGCTAATATTATAGAATTGCTTTGTCCTTCTGTGTATAGCAATCTTACTTCTTACTATGCAATTTTAACTCAGCAAAAGTAAAATTCTCCTTTGGAAATTATTCTTTCAAGTACAGTTGATCATTTAAGAACATAAATTACCCTTTAACCAAGCTCTCCTGAGGGAATATATCATTCTGAAAGACATTTTTCTTGCAAAGTTGAAGCGAGACTACAATGCTCTTCTATGATTATGTCCATACTATTTATTTTGTGCTAATGTGTCACTGTCTGCCATAATTTATTCCACAGCAGATTTTGATCTTGGTATGATAAAAATTGGTTAAAGAGAAAGAACACGAATACAACTTAGAATTTTTATGAAAAAAATTCCTCACAATTTTCATTCAAAAGGATACAGTTGCACAATCATTATTTTAATATCCCCTAAGTTATTTTAGTAATTTTTATCCCATAATAAAAGCTTTATTAAAATATTATTCTTTCTTTTTTTGACTAACCACTTAAACATGAGAGGAAGTTGTATTTACAGAATTTTACAGATGCTAATGGAGCCTGAAATTGAAAAGTTCAAAGCAAACTAAGCACATCCTAGAAATAGAGGTTTTTATACAATAACTTTTGGTCATTTCCTCTTATTTGTGAGGAGAATATTATTTTTGAATGGAGTCCTAAACTCTATTGTAAATTGCATTCCACACTTAAAACTTTTATATTTCAAATTTAGAAACATAAGCATCATAGATCCAAAGAGGATACAAAGTGGGAATACTCACTTAAATTCAGAAAAATTATTAACAGTGTCAACTGTTAACAGAGTTATTCGGACATAGATGTATGGGTTTGGAAATTAACCATGCTAAAGAATAATAATTGGCAGGACATTTGTGGAAAAAAAGTTATTAAAGATCGGGAAAAGATTCGTACATGAAAACATCTTTTAAAAATATTACTGAATAACTACTGGGTTAAATCACATAAAATTGCTTCTTTTTGCAAATCAAAAACTGCTGAATATTGGAAATTTCAAGTGATTCAACTTAAGAATTAGGTACCCTATTTTATGTATTTTTATCAAGAGAAAAATCTCTTTGTCAATCAAGTATTTGTCTACCTACTTGAAACTATTTTCTTGGCTGAATAATTATAAAATCCTTAATCATTATAATTTTTCTTAAATGAAATGAGTGAGAAATATATTTCCAACATGACAGCCAGGACGACTCAATTGAAATATGTCAGATCATGTTATTTCTCTCTTCAAATCCTCCCTGAGCCTGAGCTTTCCCTTTTACTCACATTTAAAGCTTATGTCCTTAAAATGGTCTAGAAGCCTCTTCAAGCCCTGCCCCCTCTGCTTCTGACCTTTCTCCCTTCAGCTACTACCACTCTCCCCTTTACTCATATCGCTCTACCCACACTGACCTTCTTGGTATTTCTTGAACATACCAGACACCTTCGTGCCCACTCAGGGATTTTGCACTGGCTATCCCCTCTGCCTAGCATGCTCTTTCTTCACATATGTGAGTGGGTTGCATTCTTTTCCTCCTGGACTCTGCCCAACATGAAGATGAGTATTTCTCTGGACATCTGATATTAAGTAGCATTACCATAACTGCTGAATTTGTTTTTTTCCCTTGTCACTTAGATTCGTCTCTTCCATTACACTCACCTCTATTTTGTGTAATGTATACTTACTTGTTTATTTGGTGATTGGCTACCTTCATTCACTGGAATGTAATCTCTCTGAGGGCAGGGCCTTTGTATTTTTGGTTTCTGTAGCCTAAGATACTTAAATTGGGCCTAATGTGTAGTTGGCACTCGATAAGTAATTGAAGAAGTGACTGGGTTAAAAGATGGTGTTGAAAGACTGAAAGTTGCTTCTTCAGGGGAAGCTCTGGAGACCAAAGTCTTGAATCTTGTGGCAAAGATCTAAGAATCTAGGTTCAAAGGCTTTTCCCTAAAATCTTTCAATTTTGAACTTAATTTTTTTAATAACTTACCTTGCGGAGCCAAAGGAGGCACTCTCAGTAAAAAAGAGAAGTTAATGTGAAGAAATGGACATTGAACACTAAGAAGCAGGAGGAAGAGAGGAAAGTGAGGGATAAAAGTCTACCTATTGGGTACAATATACACTATTCTGGTGACAGGTACACTAAAAGCCCTGATTTCTACATTATACAATTTGTCCATATAACTAAAACCACTTACACTGCACAAATCTATTGAAATAATTTAAAAATATATGTCTTTAAATTCTCAACTGACAATAATTTGACCTAGATGGATAGATACTTAGGTTTCGGCAAATGAACAATGATGGTATATTTAAAGAAAAAAATTAAGAATATTGTGTTGAAAAGAAAGAACTGCCTCCAATGCAAGATCAAGAAGACCAACAAGACAGTACACAGGAATAAGTAAGAAGCCGAAGGGGATATAGCTTGTAATCCTCTGTTAGAGATGTTTATTCATTCAACTAATATTTGAATACCTGTCACATGTAGGGAACAGTTCTAAGTGTTATAAAGTTTTGAATAAGGCAAACTTCCTGCTCCCATTGAAGCAGACAGATAAACTAGTAAAAAAAAATGAAAATAATTTTAGATGGTGGTGTGAAGAAAATAAAAGAGGATATAAACTAAATTCTGATAGAATAGATTGAATGGTTAGGAAGGCCTTACTTCCCTAACCCAAATGGCTGAGTAAACACCATGAGTAGACATGAGGGAACACTTGTCAGGCAGAAAAAACAGAATATGCAAAGACATTAAGACCAGAAACACTTTGGTGTACATTAGAACAAAGTGAAGGCTGACAGGATTGGGACAAAGGGTGTGCTAGTAAAGGGGACAGTGAGTACTGAAGATGAGGTTGCATGGGTAGGCAAGATCTGGACTACACAGGGCCTCGTCACTCATGGGAAGGAGATTTGGTTTATGCTAAGTGCCATTGGAAGATATTAAGCAGGTGAGTGTCATGATTTGTTTTCAAAATGGTTTCTAAAGCTGCTATCTGGAGACTGCAATCTTTTGGCCAGATTTCTTCATGTAATTTTTGAATATAAAAAATTTTCACACGTATTAATATGTTCAGATGATGCCGTTAGAATGGAAATATGTTCCTAAACACTAGCAGCAGTTGTCATAATTTTCTTCATATGATTTCATTTTTCATTATAATTTTGAATTACCTGTTTCATTATAATTTTGAATTATCCTTCAAAATTCTCTGCCTTAACCTGACCATCCTTTCACTCTCTGACTCAATTATTCCAATTATTTTAGAATTGGCTAAAATGGAAAATTAAAAAATCATTACTATGGTTTGAATATTTGTCCCCTCCAAAACTCACATTGACAATTAATACCCAAGGTAGCAGTATGAAGAAGTGGGGCCTTTAAAAGATGACTGAATCATTTGAATCAACCTTTTTATGGATTAAAAGGATTAATGGGTTATTATAAGAGAAGTATTAGAATATTTTTAAGAAAAGGAAGAGAAACCTGAGCTAGCACACTCAGCCCCCTCACCATGCAATGCCTTTTGTCACCTCGGGGTTCTTCAGAGTCCCCACCAGCAAGAAGACCCTCACCCGATGCAGCCCCTCAACCTTGGACTTCTCAGCCTCCATAACTGTGAGAAATAAATTCCTTTTCTTTATAAATTACCAGTTTTAGGTTTTCTTTTACAAGCAACAGAAAATGGACTAAGACAATTATAATTGGAAAATCTTTGTTGTACATATGCTAGATTGTTATAAAACGAGAATCTACCTCAAAATGTAAAAAACTATTGTTGTCTTGGTTTACCTAATTTATCTATTGCTTTCATTATTCCATATGTATTAGTTTCCTTTGGCTGCTGTAATAAATAATCACACACTTGATGTCGTAAAACAACAGGAATCTATCATTCACAGTTCTGGAGGCCAGACATAGGAAATCAGTACTACTGGCCCAAAATCGGGGTGTCAACAGGGTTACATTCTCTCAAGAAGATCTAGGGGAGTATTCAACCTTGCCACTTCCAAATTCTGGTGGCTTCCAGCATCCCTTGGCTCTGGCCACATCACTCTAATCATCTAGAAGAGCATATTCAAATCTCTCTCAGTTCCATCTTCACATCACCTTCTCCTCTGTGTGTATTAAATCTCTTACTTCCTTCCATAAGGACATGTATGGTTGCATTTAGAGCCCAGGATAATCTCCTCATCTCAAAACCCTTACTTGAATCACATCTGTGAAGACCATTTTTTTGCATATGAGGTGTTACCAAAAGGTTCCAGGTGTTAGGGGGATGTGGATATCTTGACCTCCTGGTCATTTTTTAACATACTAGACAATGTCTAATATGTCAATATATTCTTACCTGTTTTTTTTGTTTCATATAATTTTTTCATTTGCCAGTTTTTGTTCATTTAAAGATCTTTTTCTATAATTTTAATATTTCAAACACGGAAAGAAAAAATTTTGAAAGATGGTTGGATTTCCCAAGAGTCTGATTTTATTCACACGAACTCTAGGGTTGTGAATGATGATTCATATTCATATTGATAAATGTGACACTTTCATAAGAAATGAATTCTCTTTGTTGCAATTTGATATAGTGTTTCAGTGGTGATTGGTTTTCTGGCATTTTGTGCCCCATTATCCTCCCAGATATCACAAATTCCTAATATATCCTAGTTTCCCTATTCTTGCTTGGAAATTTATTCCATTATTGCTGCTAACTGGCCCCAGGGTGGGGGTAACAATGCGTCAACTGCTGCAGAACCCACTTATTCTCTCAGGCCCTCTCCAACTTCCGGTTCCCACTTCTTGGACCATTCTTAGCACTGATCCCATCCTTCTATAGTACTATTCTCCTGTGCATATCCAGGCTAAAATTTCTTCCTTTACATAGATATTATCTACTTTTTATCATTCAGTGAGTCCAAAAATTGACTTATTGTTTATGAGTCAAGATTATATTTATTTTGCAACATGTCATTTTTTATAATTTGATACAAGGAAAGCAGCATTTCCAGTCAATCATCTTTTAAAAAATGGATCATAGCTTTACAAAGTACCATGCACACTGTCATCATACAGGACTTTTTTTTCTAACATGATTATACCACTTTTAACTTCATGAGGTCATTGACATAACAGAAAGGGAAGAAGACTAAAATATTTGGAAGTATTATAGAAGAGTTCACACTGAAGGAAACATTTGAGATGAAAATTGAAAAATGAGAAGGCAGAGAAAGTGAGAAAAGGCATTACAGGAATAGCTAAGAGCGTGTGTCAATGCAAAAATGTGTGAAACGGCTGTGTATGCTGCAAAAGGTGAGGTGTTTAATGTCTTTTGAACACAGATTGAGGTAAAGTGAGAGAAGTTGAAGCTGAGGAAATAAAATGAGAAAATTTTTAAAGTTAACTTTTTCAGTGATTCAGCAAACAAATATTTACCAAATGTCTGTTATAATCCATTTATTTTACACTGGCTGCTGTTTCACAGATTTATAATGATGAACCAAGGAGTTTGAAATTTATCGTAAGGAAAGAAGAGAACTAAAATATATTTTTAATAATGAAGATGAAATTATCTAATTTGCTTTATAGAGGCTGAATTTAGTGGCAATATGAAAAAATGTTTTAAAATAAGGGGAGTCTGGTAGTATAAATGGAGAGAGGCAAGTGCCATTTGACCAGAGTGGGTAGTTGGTCAGACTTAATTTACAGAGTTGGTCGGGTCTAAGCTAAGATTTTGTCAGTGGAAATAAACAAATAAAATTATTTTTTAGAGATGTCATTGAGAAAAAATTTCATTTGTTATCTCTATAAACTTGCTCAGATATAGGGGCAGGTGTGGCTTAAGGATTGGACAAATCTCAAGTATCCAGCTCAGTTATTTGGAAATCAGGGTTCCATTTACCTGGACCATATAAAATTATGTTTATTTGAGAAGCTATTTTGATACTGTGGTAGAGAGGATTTTAGAACGGCCCCCAAGAGATCCCATCTTTGTTGTGCATGTCTTGCATAGTAAAGGGCAGAGTGAATAGGATGGATTTAATTCCTGTTATTAGTTTATGTTATTGCAGCAGTGTTAAAGGCTCTCACAGTACATCCACCCCATCCTGCCTGGTTAAGCTTCCCTATCCTCACCAAGCAACAGAGTTCCCAGCAGAAAAGAACAGGTGTACTATATGTGCTATCTGTTTTGAGCTGAGAAGAGGTCCCAGATGAGAAAGAATCAGAATAAAACCTTGGCAAAATGAAAAAGCAGGCTGTCTTGACACCCTCAAAGGATCACAATAGCTCTCCAGCAATGAACTCCATTCTAAAGAAAATTGTTGAAATGAAAGATATAGAATTCAGATTGTAAACAAGAGAAATGGAATTGGGGAGATGGTAGTAAAGAAACCCCAAAAAATTCAAGACATGAATGAAAAATTCACTAAAGAGATAGATAATATTAGAAAAGAGATAACAGAACTTAAAGAAATGAGCCATTTAGGGAATTTCAAAATATACTAGAAGGCTCTAATGACAGACTAGACCAAGCAGAATAAAGAATTTCAGAGCTCGAAGACAAGAATTTCAATGTCACCCAGTCGGGGAAAAAAAATATAGAGAAAAGAACAAAGAATGAAAAATCTTCTTTCATTCTGAGACATATGTGATTATGCAAAGTGAACTAGTATAAGAATATGTACCCCTAAGGGAGAAGAAGACAAAGCAGTAAGTATGGAAAACATATTTGTGAGAATAATTGAGCAAAATTTCCCTGGTATCACTAGAGATTTATATATCCAGATAAAGAAGATCATCGAACACCTGAAGGATTCATAGCAAATAGAACATCACCAAGACACATAGTCATAGGACTGGCCAAAATCAAAGTAAAGGAGAAAATACTACAAGTTGCAAGGTAAAAGCAACAAGTTACTTATAAAGGAAAACCTATAAGACTATCAGCAGATGTCTCAGCAGAGACCTTTCCAGCTAGAAGGGACTAAGGTCCCATCTTAAGTGTCATCTTAAACAGAATAATTGCCAGTGAAGAATTGTATCCTGCAAAGCTAAAGTTTCAGAAATGAAGGAGAAATAAAGTCTCTCCCAGACATGCAAATACTAAGAGAATCTGTTATCATTGGACTTAAATGTCCATCAGCTGATGAAAGGATAAAGAAAGTGTAGTATATATACAGCATACTACTCAGCCATAAAAATGAATGAAATGTCTTTTGCAGCAACTTGGATGGAACTGGAGACTATTGCCCTAGGCGAAGTATCTCAGGAATGAAAAAACAGATAACACATGTTCTCACTTATAAGTGGGAGCTAAACAAAGGATATATATGGTCATAAAGAGATGTAATAAACATTAGAAATGAAGAAGGGAGGAGGATGGGAGGTGAGTGAGGGATAAAAATATATCTATCACATATAGTGTACGTTATTCTGGAGACAGGTATACTGAAAGACTTGACTTCAGCATGATACAATTCATCCATGTAACAAAAAAACATTGTATCCCTTAAATTTTTTTGGAAACAAAAAAATTAAAATGGGAAAAAATAAATAAATTACCTAATTGTATGTGCCATTCTATAGTGCTCCCCAAAATGCAAATTTTCTCAAATAAAACACAGAAAAAAATTAGTTTATGTTATATAGCACAGTTGACTTTGACACAGGAAGTTAACCAGGTGGGTCTGGCCTAATCACCTGAGCCCTTTAAAAGCTTAGTTTTTGTTGACTGTTCACAACAGAGGAAGTCTAAGATTCAAAGCACGAGAAGGATTCAATTGGCCATTAATTGCTTGAAAATGGAGAAGGCACCTAGGTGTTGATCAGTGAAACCAATTTGCTGGTGAGTACATGTGGTGCTTATTTTTCCATTTTTGGGATACTTCATTTAGTAGAATGGGTTCCAGCTCTATTCAGGGAAATACGAGAGGTGCTATGTCACCATTGTTTCTTGTAACTGAATAGTACTCAATGGTATACATATACCACATTTTATTAATCCACTCATGTATTGATGGACCCTTGGGTTGTTTCCACATCTTTGCAATTGTGAATGGTGCTGCTATAAACATTCAAGTGCAGATGTCTTTTTTATAGAATGTCTTTTGTTCTTTTGGGTAGATGCCCAGTAATGGGATTGCTGGGTCAAATGGTGGATCTACTTGTATCTCTTTAAGGTATCTCCATATTGCTTTGCACATATAGCAATAACATTTATCTGGTGTCAGGCAGATGGGAGGGTGGAGGAGGGGATGGGTATATACATATATAATGCGTACGATGCGCACCGTCTAGGGGATGGACAAGCTTGAAGCTCTGACTCAGGGATGGGGGACAAGGGCAATATACATAACCTAAACATTTGTACCCCCATAATATGCTGAAATAAAAAAAAAAACCTGAAAAAAATATTCATCAGAAAAAAAAAGAAAGAAAATGGAGAAGGCTATGTGACAAAGTTGTAGGCAGCTTCTAGAATCTGAGAGTTGTTTCTGGCGAGCGGCCAGTAAGGAAAAAAGAAATTCAGTCATGCAACTGCAAGAAACTGAATTTAAAAAGAAAAAGAGCTTAGAGGATGATTTTTGCCCCAGACTCTTCAGGGAGCTCAGCCCAACCAACACTGTGATACTAACTTTGTGATACTCTCAGCAGAGAACAAGTCATGCAGTGCTAGTTCTGACCTACAGAAACTGAGTTAATAAATAAGTATAGTTTTATGCTGCTTATTTTGTGGCATTTTAATGTGCAGCAATAGAAAACTAATGTAGATAAACATCAGTATAAAAGAATAAAAGAAAATATACAAAACAACAAATTTGAAGATGGATTAGAGAATCCTGTGCTTTTACATAATAATACTTTGAAATATTAATTGAATTGAATAATTTCCCTTAAAAATATGTAATGCAATATGTGTTATAAAATATAGAAAACCACACCAGTAACTGTAGAAGAGACTGAGCATATTACCAAAGTGCTATTCTTATAGAAAGTAGAGAATGGATTTGTTTTTAGATTACATTTTAAACTTTTAAAAATTTTTCTGTGTTTTACATGTTGAATACCTACATAAAAATAGTATTATTCTCAATTCGTTCTTTGAGGCACAAATGATAAAAGTAGTAAAACCTCTTTCTTAAAATAAATTACACACATTATACATTTACATTATTGAAGACACCACCATACATGTATACAATTTTGTATGTGGATTAGATGTTTAAATATGAAACATTAGTATTAAAAATTAAAATAGAGAGAAACCACATTAAACTATTTGCAAACATTTTAAGCATAATTTTAAAATATGTGTATGAGAGTACCACATCTTAAGAATCAAGTAGACACAGGCAACAGAGGGCCCCATATAAAAGCAACAGCAAGAGTATCATAAGACATTCAAATTTATTATGATGTGATTTGAGGAAATAGAGGTAGATAGCGATACTGAATCTAGACAGTGTGGACATATTATATGCTATGCCTAGAAGTTTGTGCTTTTTTCTTCATCTCAAAGAGCACAAAAATATAATCTGCAGAGAGACATGATCAGATGTATTCTCAGAGAGTTGAATCTGCTCACATCGTGAAGAATGGGCTATCAGTAGAAGAGGCAGCTGTTAGGTTTACCAATTAAATTGGTGTAGGAGAAGAAAACAAGGTACAGAGCCAAGACATGGCAATGAGGACTGAAAGTTGAGATCATATTTACATGAAATTTCTGAGGTTAACTTCACTTAAATTGGGAGGAAAATTGACTATGTGGTAATTGAAATAGTTAAGTTTATTCAGAAAAGTTTATGGGAATGGACAGGTGGCCATCCCATCTGCAGAGACCATGATGTAATTAGTTTTGGACTTATTGAACTTCAGGTATCTTTGTCCAGGAAGATTAAATACGTATAAGTGGACATAAATGTGATCAGCAGGTCAACATATGCCAATATTTGTCTAAAATAATCAATAAAGAGTTTAGACTATAAAAATAAACTTATACATCTGATGACACTAATAAAAACTACCATCTCTGATTATAAATTATGAGAAGATGCTCCTAAAAACAATGTATATTTGGTTTTTCTTTTAGGTTAAAGACTTTAGGTGTAAATTATAAAACTATTGAAATTATAAAAATATTTAAGTTTTGTGTATTCGATACAAATGAATTTGTGATTTACTTGAAGAAACAACATTTTCCTTTATAGACTACTACAGTGAAAAGCCTATTTAAAAAAATTGTAAAATTAAAAATAATATTTCTATTACAAAGTCAGCATGGGGGAAATTTTTGAATGTCTGTTGTCATTTAATAGATATCTATATTTAAAAAAAATCCTGCTGGGATTTTGATTGGAATTTTATTAAATATGAAGGAGCCCAGGAAATTTCACCCCAAAATATGACTCCAGAGAACTCACATCTTTATAATATTGAGTCTTTCAATCCTTGAGTTTGGTAAGTCTCTTATTTAGAACTTCTTGGTTTCATTGGCATTTTGTAGTTTTAAACATACAGGACATATTTTATTAGATTTATACTTGAGAATTTCCTGTTTTGAGCTGTTGCAAATGGTATTTTAAAAATTCAGTTTCTAATTTGTAATTGCTATTAATAGTATATTGAAATATGATGGATATTTGTATGTTGATGTTGTATATTGAAATATGATTGATATTTGTATGTTTTTAACACTTTTTCTCCATTTTTTTCTGCTTTTGTTATTATCATTTTATTTCAAAATATTATGGGGGTACAAATGTTTTTGGTCACATGTGTCGATTTTGTTATGCTTGAGTCAGGGTATAAGTGTGCCTATCACCCAGATAGTGTTCATTTTACCCTTTAGGTACGTCCTCACCCATACCTCCTCCCCACTCTCCCCTGCTTGATTTCTGCTCAGTTTTATTTCCCTCCATGCACATATGTGCTCATCAGTTAGTTCCAATTGAATAGAAGTACATGTGGTGTTTGTTTTTCCATTTTTTAGATACCTCACTTAGGATAATGGTATCTAGCATGAAAAAAGTGATATAATATTGTTAAATAAAATATTTTAAAAATATATTTTTAAGGTCATTTTTGGGACTCATGAAGAATATAATTTCTACTTTCATATGTTTAATTTAGATGAAGATGATTTTGATAAACAAGGAACATTTTGGATTGACTCATTGGAAACCTTAAACTCTTTAGTCAAATTAGAACATGTTTTTGGCAAATCATATGCTAGATTTAGGTATCATATTTTTTTCTAACATATTTAAGTTAATTGCCCTATAATTAAACTAAAGTTACTGAGACCGTATATTTTTCCATAAGAATATTTTCGGTAGCTATGATGGTTAACTTCATGTGTCAACTTGATTGTGCTAAGGGATGCCCAGATAGCTGATAAAACATTATTTTGGGGTGTGTATATGACTAATTTCTGAGAAAATTAATAAATTGAGTAAAGAAAATTATCCTCACTAATGCAGGTGGGCATCATTTAATCCATTGAAGAGCTGAATAGAACAAAAAGGCAGAAGGGTGAATTTGCTCTCTGCTTGAGTTGGGACATCCATCTTCACCTACCCTCATATATGGGCACTCCCACTCCTAGGTCTCAAGCCTTTTGGCTTAGACCAGGATTTACATCATTAACTCCCTTAATTCTTAGGCCTTAAGGTTAGAGTGGAATTATGCTTCTGGCTTCCCTGAGCCTCCAGTTTACAGATGACAGATTATGAGAGTCCTTAGCCTCCATAGACACATGAGCCACTTCTCATAATAAATCTTTCTATATATCTATATCTATCTATATCTCTAAACCTATTGGCTATGTTTCTCTGTAGCACCCTGACTAACACACACATTAGTACTGAGAGTGGGGTTCTAGAGGAAAGAATTTTAAAATTTAGTTTTCTGAATTTGTTCTGTGGTTTCTGGAATTGGCTCTCTAATATAACTAGATTTAAAGATTCCAATGACTCCCTTTTTGCTTAGAAGGAGAAATAGTGAGATATGTGATTACATATTATTCATGGACTGTGTCTAATGATTTGGCTCGATGGTCAGGGAATTGGAAGGAACATGACTAGAAATATGGTGACAAAGAAATTTGAATAAGTATGTAGATAGATCTCTCTTAGTGGGCAAAAAAGCAGGAAGATTTTTTAAAAACATGAAGATATATGTTCTATGTGAATGTCCACTACAGGTGACCTCAGGAGAGGAGGATTTTAATAACCAGTGAAGAAGATGACCCATTCTGTGGATATCAGTCAGTCTCTTTCCCCAGCCAGCTCTGTCACCACCCAATGAGATCATGAACAACCTGAATATGTTGGCAGGGATGGAAGTTATACATGGGCTTAAAACAACATAAACTTCTGCTTACCAAGGATGACCTGACTACAGCCACTGCTGAGTGCCCAATCTGCCAGCAGCAGAAACTAACACTGAATCTCTGATGTGGCATCATTCCCTTAGATAATCAGGCATCTACTTGGTGGTGGGCAGATTACCTTGGACTGCTTCCTTTATGGAAGCAGCAGTGTTTTGTTCTTACTGGAATAGATATGTACTCAGGATACAGATTTGCCTTCCATGTATTCAATGCTTCTGCCAAAATTACCATCCATGGACCTACAGAATGCCTTATCCACCATCATTGTATTCCACACCAGCATTGCTTCTAACCAAGGAACTCACTTCATAACCAGAGAAGTATGACAAGGGGCCCATGCTCATAGAATCCTCTGGTCTCAGCGTATTCCCAACCATCCTGAAGCAGATGACTTGATAGAATGGTGGAATGGTCTTTTGAGGAGTCAGTTCCAGTGTAGGTGGTGATTCCTTTCAGGTCTGGGCCAAAGTTCTCCAGAAGTCTATGTATTCTCTGAGCCAGTATCCAATATATGGTGTTGTTTTGCTGATAGCCAGATTCATAGATCCAAGAATCAAGGGATGAAAATAGAAGTAGGAACACTCACTATTACCTCTAGTTAGTAGGTTACCTCACTAACTCATTAGCAAAATTTTTACTACTTATTCCTATGACTTTACAGTCTGTAAGCCTAGAGGCTTAGTTCCAGGGGGAGGAATTCTTCCACTGGGAGACACAACAGTGATTCCATTAAACTGGAAGTTAAGACTACCACCTGTCCACTTTGGGCTCTTCATGTCTCTGAATTAATAGGCAAAGATGCAAGTTACCTTTTTAATGAGGGAGGTTGACTTGACTATGGAAGTAGAAAGCTGCAATTTTCAAGTAGGATCAAGATAGAGTGTCTCCATTTTCATTTTGACAGAATTTTCTGGACTGTGCTTCCCAGAATTAATGAGTTGTTCACCAAGGTTTAGATTGATTCCAGAATAATAAATAAATAAGGGAAAATATTCAGAAAATATACATTTGCCAATGCTCAGAAGTCAATCATTTATTTAATGTCAATATAATACTCTTCTAGGGTCATACAAAACAAAATTAACTCCTTAATACAATTTTAGAACAAGTAGGGATCTTATAAATCAATTAATTTGACCTGCTAAGTCTTCTTAATTTTTAGATATAGGACTTAAACATCATACAAATAGTGTCAGATAATGTCAGTTCGAGACTAGAATTTGTCTTACTGCACCAGAACATGCTAGAGTTGATATATTTTAAAATAATATCTGAATCCTATGACTATATCCCAGTATTAAAATTCCAAATGTATGAAAATCTGTCATCAAATATTGTCATTAATAATACATTAATACTCTCACTGTTCCATTTTATCCAGAAGAAAAGTATAGGAGAAGAATTTAACCTGTTGGCATGTTTGATAATAAATAGCTCTCCCTTGGGGACATTGTAATATTTTGATGTATCAAATATATTGAATGATTGAAAAAATAACCCCACAGGCATCACAGAGAACTCTTGTGACTTCTGTGACTGATGCAGAGTTGAACTGATTATGTGTTCTGTTTGAGATTTGTTAAACCTCTGGTATTATTGTCTGCAATCTTCAGTCTTACTATTCAAATACAATAGTCACCTTTTAAGGTAAGCTGACTAAATTATTTCAAATATCTCTAGACCTGAAAATAATTAAATATGAAATATTGCTTTTGTATACAACATGTTGTTAGATGCTAAAAGTCACAATTATTTCCATATTATTTTCACAGTGAATTTTTTTTACATTTCTGAATATTATGGGGGGTACAAATGTTTTGTTTCTTTGAATTGCTTTTGTACAGTTTGAGTTAAAGTTATAAGTGTGTCCATCACCTAGATAGTGTGCATTGTACCCATTAGGCATGAATTTATCCATCCTTTCCTCTCCCCTCCCACTCACTTGATTTCCATTGATATGTGCACCTGAGTGTTGATCTACCAGTTCCAATTTAGTAGTGAGTACATGTGGTTCTTTTTCCATTCTTGTGATACTTCACTTAAAAGGATGGTCTCCAGTTCCATCCAGGTTGTTGCAAATGTTATTAGTTCACCATTTTTTGTGGCTGAGTAGTACTCCATGGTATACATATACCAAATTTTGTAAATCCATTCATGTATTGATGGAGATTTGGGTTGTTTTCACATCTTTGTGATTGTGAATTGTGCTGCTATAAACATTTGAGTGCAAGTGTTTTTTTATAAAATGTCTTTTTTTTCCTTTGAGTAAATACACTGTAGTGGGATTACTGGATCAAATGCTAGGTCTACTTTTAGTTCTTTGAGGTATCTCCACACTACTGCACATAGAGGTTGTACTATTAATAGTTTACTGTTCCACCAACAGTGTATAAATGTTCCTTTCTCTCCACATCCACACCAGTATCTGTTGTTTGAGGACTATTTGATCAACGCCATTCTCACTGTAGTTAGGTGATATCTCATTGCAGTTTTGATTTACATTTCCTTGATGATTAGAGATGTTGAGCATTTTTTCGTATGTTTACTGGCCATTCGCCTATTTTCTTTTGAAAAGCTTCTGTTCATGTCTTTTGTCCACTTTTTAATGGGGTTGTTTGATATTTTCTTGCAGATTTTCTTGAGTTCTTTGTAGATTCTTGTTATTAGCCCTTTATCAGATGTATAGCACGTGAATATTTTTTCCCATTCTCTAGGTGGTCTATTCACTTTATTAATTGTTTCCTTGGCTGTGCAGAAGCTTTTTAATTTGATCAGGTCCCATTTATTTATTTTTGTTGTTGCTGTGATTGTCTTTGGGGTCATCTTCATAAATTCTTTGCACAGGCTGATATCTATAAGAATTTTTCCAACATTTTCTTTTAGAATTCTTGCAGTTTCATGCCTTAGGTTTAAGTTTGTCATTCATGATGAGTTGATTTTTGTGAGAGATGAGAGGTGTGGATCCTGTTTTAGTCTTCTACATGTGGCTATCCAATTTTCCCAGCATCATTTATTGAATAGGGTTTTAATATACTTTTTTTAGTTCATCCGTTCTATACAGTTTTCTTATTCTTTCGAGTCACTTATTTTCTATAGTATTCACACATTTTGGAAGCTTAAATTCTGCCTTATCATGCTTAGGCTTTTGAGAACATCAAACCAAGACTCTTCAAAGAGAGAAGCCAATTGAAAATGACATCCATAAAAACCACTTACTTTACTGTTCTGGCAGATACCAGTTTTTTAATGCAGTATTCTACAAAGAAGTCAGAAGTGGCCTCAGCACCTTCTTAATACAGGAACACAGACTATCCTTACTATCAATATTAAAGTTATTGTCTCTCAGTGTGCCAAAAAAGAAAGTAAATAAAACAACCAAAAAAATAAAAATTGGAGCTAGCACGAGTTGCAATTATTTTGCTATCCTTGCATTTGACCTGTTTTCCATATTTTGTTGCAAATTCTGCTTATTTGTAGTGGGCCTGAAGACACTGAGACATTGTTTCCATGTGTATTCTGCAGTGTAAATCATCAATGCAGTTGAACAAAATTTTTTAAGAATATTTATTCTGAGTCCCATGTTCTAGCAGACACTGGTAACGTAAAGATGAACAGAATGCACCACCTCTGTTCCTATGTTCACAGCACTATATATGTATGGATCTATCAAGTCAAATTTGTCCTTTGAAAAATCCTTTGGATCATAGACCAGATGCCTATTTTATAGGTGAGGGAAGATTTATACATTTGCTCATGATCACTGTTTTAAGTGACTGGCCAGGGATTTGCAAATTCTGAATAATTCTAAAGCCCACTTTGGGAATAAATTCAAAAACATTCATGCAATTTAAATATTCACTGAGCCCATGAAGTACATCCTCCCAATTTACCACACTGTAGGTACTGTAGGTATTTCTAGGAAGCAAAATATTCTGTGGTAACACAGAGATTTTGCTGTAATGTTGTGAGGGATGAGTTGACAAGGGAAGTATATTTAATTTGGGTCCTAAAAAATGGGTAGCAGTATTTTTTGACCCTGGTAGAGAGCAAGTAAATTCATTCATGCTTTAATTTACATATTAATATTCTAAACAATTATCGGTTGTCTACAATATTCTACATTCTGGGGATTCAAAGATGGCAGGAAATGCGTCACCTATGTATAGGCGTTTAATTTTTATAAAAGCTTAATATAGATACAGCTTAAGTTGGGGAACTCTAACAATGGGGGTAATGCTTTGATTTGAGGTCATATATTTTAAAGGGTTTTATATAAATCATACATAAATTTGGACTTAATTATATAGGATAAAAGGAGTCAATTGGGTATTTTAAATAAGGCAATGGAAAGTTAGTTTATATAATATTTCAGTTCCAAATTCATCACTGAAAAATTATAAGAAAGACAAATGAGTAAAAACGGTTATTCCATAATTTTCTCCTTTTACAGTGTTAATTTTCAGTGCTCTCTTGCTGTGAGGATGAGAGGGAGAATTTACTGGAAATTATTTGAGTTTTTAAGAAAGTAAAACAAAGTCTTGCCCTGTTTAAGTTTATGTGCATATAGGAGAGACAGTTGAAAGATTAATAAACAAATGATTACCACATATAGAATGTGAGGCGAAGATAAGTGCTATGAAAAATTAAAGTCGGGAGAGGTGCAGGAAATGCTATGAAGGAGGTGGCAAGGGAAAGTTTCTCGGAAAAGGTGATAAATCAGGAAAGATCTCATTTATATGTAGAATCTAAAAAAAGGGTCAAATACGTAAAGGTAGAGAATAACATAGTGGTTACTAGGGTCAGAATGGAGGAGAGGAAATGGGGAGATGTTGGTCAAAGGATATAAAGTAGCAAATATATAGGATGAACAAGTTAAAAGATCTAATGTACAACATGGCAAATATAGTTAACAATAGTGTATTGCATTTAAGATTTTTGTGAAATGATTAAATTATAGGTACTCTTACCACAGGGGGTAAAGTGAGTAACTATGTCAGATGATGGATATATTAATTTGTCCCACTATAGAATGGGACTATACCACTATAGTGGTACACTATAGTCCCATTATTTTATTATATATATGTATCATATAACATCATGTTGTATACCTTAAATACATACAGTAAAATTTATTTTAGAAAAAAACACTTTAAAAAAGAAAAGAAGAGAAAACATGAGGATCCTTTCAGGCAGAGACAGCAGTAAATTTGAAAAATTCATGGTGGCTAAAGAGAGGAATAGGTATATGAGGGCAGTGTGCGATGCTGAAAAGGTGATAGGATTTATATATTTTAAATTTTCATTGGGTCAAAGGACTATAAGAATTAGGGTACTATAGGGAATGCTTTAAAAACATAGGAGATTGTAGATTAAGATTGATGCTTGAAATCAAGATTATAGAAGTATTGAAGTGATTAAAAATGACAAAGTCCTGGGTATGAGATAGGGGAATATCATTTACATCATTTTAGAGTATGATAATAGAGACACGGCTGAAGTGGGATGGAGGAAAAGGTCATTGGAGAAAAGCATTGGGATGCCTGATGCAAGGCTTTGAGATGCCAGGCATTGAATGAATCATTCATGAGGATAAAGAAATTTCTAAGAATTATAACAGGATTAATGTTGAACGGAGATTAGGTGCTAAACTCTTCAAGGATTGAAGAAAAATAACCCAAGGGTATGTAGAAATCTGTAACGAGGAGCATTAGTAAGAAGAGATGGGGCTAGGTACTAGCCTCAAGCACTACATTTATGAAGACTTAAAAAAAACTCAACAAGACGAATAATACTTCAATGCTATTTTTTTAAATCAAAATGAATGCATGAAATCCATGCCAAATAAAAACCCAAAATTTTTAATAAGGAAAGCTTCATCATAGTAGGTAGGATATTCAGATAATTTGAGATTTAAAATTCATGCCTGCAGATACCATCTCTAGCTAAGATATCTTTTTTCAGTTAAGTGTGTACTCATCTCTTCATTTATATGTCTATATCTACAATTGAAAATGGACAAACTTAACTGCTGATTCCCACTTTACCCTTTCTTGCTTCTTTTCCAATATTCCCCATCTCAGTGACTGGAAATTTCATTCTTCCGGTCACTCACAACAAAGACTATGAAGTCATCATTAAGCTCTTTATTTTTCCTTAAAACTTCCTCCTACCCATCAGCAAATTCTGTTTCCGTAATAACTTCGGTCAAACTTCTGACTACTTTTCAGAACTTTCCCTACTCTCATTCTAGAAAAAGCAAGAGATTTAAAGTAACTGTCTAAAAAGAGTTGAAAAACCCCTTATATTTAAATATTTCTTCTATTTTTTCTTTTAATAATTAGAATCTGATTTCTTTTCAAAACTAAACTTAAAACCGGTCAAGCAGGTTAGCATGATATGCTATCCAGAATTACCCAATTATCTCATACCAAATTCTAAACTACATTTCAAGAAAATCATTTCAGTGTTGTGTCTCAGTTTATCAGCTAAAATTTCCATACAAAAACCTATCAGATGTTTTTACCTCAATCAAAAAGACTCCAGGGTTTATAATCAGAATAATTTTTTATATATAATCTACATTGCTTTATTTCACTTTATAAAATAATGGAAAAAAACCTTCTAAGACAAATATTATAATATAGTAATTTTGGAAAAAATAGTGGCATGATGGCCTTCTTCACTTCACAATACACAAGTGTAAAAAGTTCTTATTGCATTTTTCATTTAGCATTTTAAAATGAATGGCTTTAATTTATTTTTTTCTTTGAACTTTGGGTTGAAATCTCTTTATACTATGAGATTTCTATCTGATCTTAACATGCTGAGATTCTTGTCCTCAACAAGCCTTGTTAAATTGGTAGAAGAAAAGAACAAATGAACAAAAAGATAACCACTTGTAGAGAAATTCTAGTACATCTTTTGTGAAATAACAAAATGTGACGCTCTCTCAAACTCCTTATGTAACATTGCAGGCTGGAGTCACCTGGCTTCTCTCTAAATCAGAGACCAAGGGAACAGAGTAATAGTATTTGAGGGAAAAAAAGAGTGGCATATTTATACAGGTTTGTATCTGGTGAGTGATCTTGGCTGAAGTGAAAAAGCAAGGAAACTAAATTAATAGGAATCTTATACTCTGGATTTTCTTCTTTTTTTTAAATATTTACTTAGAACCTACCCTCTCCTATTATGCCTGTGTCAGACACAATGGATGCATGTATATTTCAGGAGGAAATAGTTTGGAAGCAGCATACATTTTTCTAATAAATCACCCATTTTAATACAGATACATTGCTTCACTTATGAGCTTCTGCGTAATTTAAAACTCAAGTGAATGAAGTAGTAGTATATCCAAAGGATTGAACATTCCCCTACTGAAACTGTGAAGCTCTTTTGTTGTTTTTAAGAATTGCTTTATTTACTTTTTAAGTTTGCAAACTTTAAAACAATTGAGTGACTATATCTTATCTTATTCAATATGCAAAGCAACGTAGTAGAAGAATAATCCCATATTTATATTCTAAAATTTATCTCAGTTTGACCAATTAATTCCTCCCTTATGTGCAGATATTAACTTAATTCTCTGGGTAGTACTCACTTTTCTAGTTTGTAAATTTATTTGGAAAATTTTGCATTTTTGATAATAGAACAGAAAAAATAGAAGATAATGGAGAGATCTACAAAAAGTAATAACACAAGTCATGTCTATTTTTTTAAATTGACAAAAGCAAAAATAAAAACATTAAAGTAGAAGAAAAAGAAATACAAAAAAAAAAAAAAAAAAGAGCTGTAGTAGAATTAAAGGCAAGAAAAAATTACTATTGAAATATTGTGCCGGGCATGGTGGCTCACGCCTGCAATCCTAGCACTCTGGGAGGCTGAGGCAGGAGAATTGCTTGAGCTCAGGAGTTGGAGACCAGCCTCGGCAAGAGTGAGACCCCATCTCTACTAAAAATAGAAAAATTAACCAGGTGCCATGGCACACACCTGTATTCCCAGCTACTTGGGAGGCTTAGGCAAGAGGATCATTTGAGGCCAGGAGTTTGAGGCTGCTATGAGCAACCATGATGCCACTGTATTCTTCTGCACTCTACCCAGGGTGACAGAAGGAGACTCTGTCTCAAAAAAAAAAAAAAAAAGATTTTTTTTTTAAGAAATCATTTGTGTTAATTTAAATGTCATCCTAACATTTTTAAATTTCTTAAAATTTTATTTAAGCCTCAGACATCATCTAGTCCAACCATTTCATGGTTGACAAAACTCAGGAATAAACTGAATGAATGCATTATCTAAAATCAGATTGTCAGAGTAATATACAGAAACCTAAATCCGGATGTCTTAAGGGCCAGTTCCATGTTCTTTTCAGTATACCATACACCCTGCTTTGTGTGGGAAGTTCTAAGAACTGAATTTCAGAATAACACAAAAGGCATCATAATCTGATCTGAGATAAAGCCATATAAATTAGAAAATACATAAGAAGACAAATAAAAATTACAAGCCAGTAGTTCTCATCTAGGGATGATTTTGTCCCCTAGGGGACATTCGTTGATTTCTGGAGTCATTTTTGGTTGTCATAATTTGGAGGGTAGGAGAGATACTGGAATCTAGTGGGTAGAGGCCAGGGATGCTGCTGACAAATACCCTGCAATGCACAAGGCAACACACAACCAAGTACAACTAAGAATTATCTGACCCAAAATATGAATAGTGTATCTGTCAAGAAACCCTGACATAGATAAAAGAAACAAAATAAAGCAAAAAATGGTAATAGTTACAGATGGGGGAAGGAGAAAGAGACAATAAAAACTAAAGAAAGCAGAGTGGAAACAGCATGCAGTTGGAGATACAAATGTCAGAAACAGGAAAACTGGAAAGTGTACAACAAACAAGAAGTTACCTGATTTTATACATGTATATTCATAATTCCCTGGGAAAACAAAAGCCTTCAAGTAGCTCCAAGTATACTAACTCTGGTAGAGGAGGAAGATTGTTTCATCTAGATAAACAATGCTTTCTTCACTGGATGAGTAAAATATTATTAAATGATTTTACTGGAGGAAAGTGCAACTTTAAAATGATACCTTCCAAGTCAAACTTTACTTTATAGAAGGGACCTTCACAGAGGTATGGGATGTTCTTCTGAACTCTAATTATACAGTAAATGTTGCCAGGCCTTAATCATTAGCATTCTTTGCTGTTCACAGATAAGAATGTTCTATTTCTCATTTGTGCATGGTATTTGCATCTAGGTTTTGAATAATTTATTTTATTTCTTTGAGGGAAGTAAACATGTTTTCAAGCTCAGCTTCACATCAGATATGGCTGCATGCATTTCAAAAGACTTTTTGACTTCCCCCAAAACTACAAAGAACCAGAAACCCAGAGATGAATTTAAATAAAAATAACAATTATATGGCACTTATTAATTGATTTGAGTCCCAGGAATCCTTCTAAGTGCTTTACATGATTAATTTTTTAATAATCATATATGAGGTACATAGCATTAATATGTAATACATGAAAAATTTGAGGCACACTGATGTAGAGGACATTTCGGGTCATATGTAGCCTGGAGCTGGGAACGTTCCCTTGTTGTTTTGTTCCGAGGACATGCCTGGGCTTGAACGCGGGCCAGGGCGCCCTGACCCTGCAAACAGGAGGGGCTAGAGAGCTTTGGATGCAAACATCGGCTCTCTGGAGACAAAACAAAAAGAAATAGGGCGTGCTGAGTCAGGACAGCATGGGAACAAAGAAATTGCGGTGGGACAGTTGCCAAACAGGCTGTGTTATAAATAAAGACGCTGCAGCAGGAAGGGACTGCAGTCCTGTACCGTCTCTATGTGTATGTCTCTTTGTCTCTGTGTTCATTCCTCGTCCCTAGGCGGGCCACGACACACTGAGGTTAAATGACCTTATCATGGTCCCATTCAACTGCAGAATGGGTTAGGATGTAGATGCAAGATCAGACAATTTGGTGCCAGAGCTATCATTTGCAATCATTATGATATATATTCTTTGTCAAATCATGTCTGATTTACTCTCCTCTTCCTTTACATTTTCTTAAAATTACAGAAAATTAAGTTTTAAAAAGAGGGAAGAAGAAATTCATAACTGTCTCAGTTCATTTTGTGCTGTTAAACAAAATATTTGAAATGGTATAATTTATAAAGAACAGAAGTTTATTTCTCATAGTCATGGAGGCTAAAAAGTCCAAGATCAAGATTCAATTGTCTGGTGAGGGTGGCATCACCTAGAAGTGAGGAACTCTATGTCCTCACATGGCAGAAGACAGGAAGAGCAAAAAGGGGCATACTCCTTTCAAGCCCTTTTATAAGGGGATCTAATCCCATTCATGAAAGCAGAGCCAAGGCCACACCTCCCACTATGCAGTTGCATTAGGGATGAAATTTCAACATAAATTTTGGAGGGTATAAGAACAGTTAAACTGTAGAATTCCATCCCTGGTTCCCCCAAATTTATGGCTTTCTCTTATACAAAATACATCCATTTTATCCCAATAGCCCCAAAGTCTTAATTCCTTCCATCACTAACTTAAAAGTCTAAAGCTCAGGGTTTCATTTAAAATCAGATATGAGTGAGACTCAAGGCATGATTCATCCTGAGGCAAATTGCTCTCCAACTTTGAACCTGTAGAATCAAATAAATTATATGCTTCTAAAATACAGTGATGGGATAGGCATAGGATAGACATTCTATTCCAAAAGGAAGAAATGGAGGCCCAAGTAAGTCCAAAACCCAACAGGGAAAACAACATTAAATGTTAAGCCTTGAGAATGAACTTCTTTTACTACATGTCCTGCCTTCATTGTGACAGAGTTTGGGTCTGCAAGGCTCCTAAGGACCCTGCCCTCATGGCTTTGCTGGGTACAGCCCACACCACAGCTTTCACAGTTTGGCGTAAGGTTCCTGTGTCTCTTCTAGGCTGGAGTTGCCCATTAGAGGCTCTATAGTTCTGGGGTCTTTGGGCCAATTTTGCCTCCATCGCTCCCCTAAGCATTGCCCTAGAGACAGCTCTCTGCCGTGGTCCAGCCTCTTTGGCAAGTCTCTACCTGGGCTCTGATGCTGTCTGAGACATCCTTTGAAATCTAGGAGGAGGTTGTCATGTTTCCACAGCTTGTGCACTCTGTGAGTCTGCACAGTTAGCACCACTTGAACACCAAGGTTTATGGCTTGCACCTTCCAGAATAGCAGTGTAGCTGCACATGGACCTATTTGAGCCACAGCTGGGGTGGCCAAGGTGTGCTACACTAGAATTTAGAGAACAGAGATTTAAGGTGGCCTTGACTGGGGAAACTTGAGGTCCCACAGGCTCCCTAAATACTTCCTTAAAACTCTTCTGCTTTCAAGGACCTGACATTCTGAACCTGTGCTCATATGGGCATGACATACTCAAAGATCTCTGAAATGCCTTGTGGTCTTTCTTCCATTGTCTTGATAAATAGGACCTGACTTATCTCCTTATCAAAAGGCCACTCATCAACATCCTTAGTTTTCTCTCTTGAACATTCTTTTTCATCCTTTGTATGGCCAAGCTGAGAAGTTTTCAAATCTTTACATTTTGCTTCTCTTTTAATTGTAAATTCTATCATTAAATCACATCTCCTTTTTTTGCATTTTACTATAAGCAATTAAGAAAAACCATGCAGCACCCTGAATGCTTTGCTGCTTAGAGATTTCTTCCACCAAATATCCTAGCGCTGAAGTTCTGCTTTCCACAAAGTCATAGAACATGGAAATAATTCAGCCAAATTCTTTGCTGCTTTCTGACAAGGATGACCTATCATTCAGGTTTCAATACCTTCTTCTTCATTTCCATCCAAGACCTCATGAAAATGGCCTTTACTGCCCACATCTCTACCAACATTCTGTTCATGACCACTTAGATAATCTCTAATACTGAGGCCCTCTCTACAGCTCTCCTTATTCTTCTACACCCTCACCAGAATTGCTCTTAATGCTTCATTCATAATAATACAGGCTTTGTCCAGCATTTAACTGTTCCAGCCCGTACCCGTGACTCAGCTCCAAAGCCACTTTCACATTTTCAAGTATTTGTTATAGCAAAACCTCCACTTCTTGGTACCAATTTCTATCTTAGTATATTTGTGTTGCTATAAAAAAAATACGTGAGACTGGATAATTTATAAAGAAGAGAAATTTGTTTTCTCACAGTTCTAGAGGCTGGGAAGTCCAAGATGAAGGTACTGGCAGGTTTAGTTGTCTGGTGAGGGCTGTATTCTTCAGAGGAAGGGAATGCCATATCACATAGTAGAAGGCAGAATGGCAAGTGAGGACAAACACATGGCAGAAAAGTAGAAGAGAAAAAATGGGTAAACTCCTTTCATCAAGCCCTTTTGTAAGGACACCTACTGCCATTTGTGAGAACAGAACCTGTGAGAACAGAGCCCATGACTCTATCACCTCCCAAAGGCCGCATTTCCCAACACTATTGCATTGGGAATTAAGTTTCAACATGAATATTGGAGGGGGCAAAAACATTCAAACCAGAGCAATGGCTATACTGAAAACAAGAAAGAATATTATGAGTGGACAAGATATTTTTAAGGAATTTCAGGAAGAAACCAAATAGAATAAAGATAATTGACGAGAAACTGAGCAAGTGAAATGGAATTCAAAAGTATTCATGAGAAAGCTGTTGCAGAGATGGTAGTGTTCCCAGTGGGGCTTTAGAAGAACTTTGAATTTGGGGTCATGGAACACAAGAAAGGATGACCATCCAACTGTCAGGGCAATTAGAGACTTAATAACGGGGAATCATCATTTAGTGCACATCTAATTTCTCAGTAAAAACTGTCAGCTGTAGCTGCCAAATATGTCCAAGTTATGATTGTCACCCCTTCTCTGCTGCCATCATCATCTCTTGTCTGAATTATTGTATACCGTGTCACCCTTCTGCTCAAACCCCATCAATGACTTTCCATCCAGATTAGAGTGAAAACCAACATCCTCCCAGTGGCCCAACAGGCCCTAACAATCTTACCCCCACTGTCCTTCTGACCTTATTTCCTACAACTTTCCTCACTTTGCTGTGGCCACTCAGCCTCCTTATTGTTACCTCAACATGCCTGGACACTCCCACATCTTAGTCTGTGTACTAACAGCTCTTTAAATAAAAATGTTTAGATATTAAGAAAGAAAACAAAGTAGAGAAAATGGACAAGGAGAGTTGGAAGAGAGTATAGAAGTTACAGATAAAGTAGTTAAGAAAGGCCTTACAGAGAAAGAGACTTTTGAGTAACTACTTGAAGGAAGCCATGTGGTTCCTCCTCTCACTTCTTTGAAGTAGTTCCTCAAAGGTTTCCTTCTTTGTAAGGCCTTTCTTAACTCCTCTCTGTGTAACTCTAACTTTAATGCTCTCCCCCAACACTCCCTGTCTCCTTGCTCTACTTTATTTTCCTTCTTAATAAAATATTTTTATTATAGTAAATAAATGAACAGATGAATATAATAGAAATATTTATATTCTAACATTATGATATAAAATCATTAAAATATAATCTCTAATAATTACCATGCTATGTACTTATTTATCTTGTTTATTGTCTGTGTCTCACTAGAAGGTAAAATCCTTGAAGAAAGAAGTTATTGACATTTATTTTTATTTTTATATTTACTGCTATATCCTTGTCACCTGAAATTGAACATGACACATGGTAGGAAACTCATAAATTTTTTTAGGAATAAAGAGTGAATATCATAGGAACTTTTGGGCCAGCTGAAACTCCCCTATCCTCTGCTTACAGAAGGTTGTTGAAAGTAGAATGCTTTGTTTCTAGGTCCCAAATTTTCTCTTTTTAAAAATGTGAATGATCTCCTTGGGAAGAATCCCAGATGGGCACAAAGGCTCACACAAAACACAGAAGAATTATAGTTTCTCCTACATCTCCATAATAGACATTCAGAAAAAAAGTAGAAAACACAAGTGTCTGGTAAAGTGAAATAAATGAATCTCCATTCTCAGACTGTAGTCCTTTTTAATTAAAACTTATAGAAAAGGAGTATTTTTAAAGTAAGTACATCAGACTTCCAGATTGATGACTGTAAATAATACATAGGTAAGGAGAAATTCAACGTAATTTTCAGTAAAACCAGACAAGAGCTAACTCTTCCCCATAACCCTTCCATACCCAAAATGAATATAAGACCCACACACACAAAAAAATGATGAATTCGGAGCAGTCGTGCATAAAAAAGAAAGCAAGAGAAAAATGGCATGGCTACAGATATAAGAGAGAGCAAGTAAAGGATACTTCAAATGGGTAAGGAGCTCATTCTGAGTTGGAAAACCTTAATTCCTCATCTGTTATAACTGAAATGGTATCTGACTGCAAACAGAGATTTCCTTAGACCTGGTTTTTCTATGAAAAGCAAAGAGAATAGAGCTGAACGAGGAATTACACAAATGCAGCATATATACATTGATGAAATGGATAATTTTCTAATCAGACTACCCAGAACCAATTACTCTTAGAGAAGAAAAGTAAAACTGAAGAATCACTGAAGTTCAGCCATCATGTATTTTTTCAAAATACTAGATATTCTTAAGGGTGTCTGTAAATTTAGAAGAGATCTCGAAAGCCATTAAAAAGTAAGTCATTGATTTTTATTTACTTACATATTTGAATAAATTTAAACTACTGCAATTTAGTCAATGGTTCATAAAAATTCCAATATCCCATTAATGTCCAAATAAATGACAATAACAACAAAAACAACAAAAGTAAGAAGAAGAAGATTGATTTAGACCATAGATACACAAATGGAGGTACTGGGCAGAAATATCGAAGGGTGACCACAAAGGAGTGTTATGTCTTAAGAACCAAGGTGATGAGTAGAAACAGACCCAGCACTATGCTGTGTATGAGGGAGAATTCTCAATGACCAGTGGCTGAAGTTGACCCACTGATTGTCTGGGAAATGGGGGATCTACTGATTCCCCACCCTCCAACCCTTTATTCCATATAATACTAGATATGCACAGTTCTGGCCCCCTAACCCCCTACTCAGTGCATCTTCCCCGAGAGGGAGGGGGAGGCACTGGATCCTATGTTGAAATGGTGACATAATGGGAAAGTCTCACCTCCAGCAATTCCTCTTTAGAGATTATTTGATGTGATTCAATGGCACTGATTTCTGTCATAGAGTTGTACTTCAAAATTACTTTTTAGGTTGCTGACTTCTTACTTTTAGAAGACATGACTAGATACCAGTTTCTGTCCTCCACTGAGTCCTCAGAAAAAGACCATGAATCAGAGAAGCATACCAAAAATAAACTATTTTACTGTTTGCTGAGGAACAAATGTCAGGTAATTCTATATTTCCACTTCTTTCCTGGGGTAAACGGAGTAAGAATTCATGTTTTAACTTTATCCCGCCTCTCTACATTTTGACATAATATATTATTTCTCTGGTATTCATATACAAATCTAAATGGGAAACTAAGGCAAAGAATTTGCACTCTGATTTAATGAACTTTGCTCTCTGCCTTTATGAAAATGGCAGTTATGTGTTAATATTTACATAGTTTTAAAATTTATCAGATCATATAAGTGTTAGTATTACAAGTAATCTGTTTCCATTTCTAGAGAAATTTGGGAAATGTGGGCATTATTTATCAAAACAGACACGTGATTAAGTCTCTGAGCAGAAAGGAATAAGGACAGGAATTAGGAGAATTAGAGTTTGTTATTTTTATCCCTTTCTGACTTCTCGAATAATATACTTTATACGTAGTTGTGTATGGACATATATACATAAATGTATTCAAGTGGATGAAATTTTTTTCCCCTTTGGCTTTTTCATGAAACTTACAAACCTCTGAAAATAGATTTGCCTCAAGCTTCTATGCATTTTTGACCTTTTATTTTCAAACTTTTCTTCTCAAAGTAAATTGACTTTCAACTCTACTGGTATGTTTTGCCCCTTTGTGACTACCACTTGCTAGTTTTTATATTGCGTTTTTGGCTCCACTTTCAGGGTAAAGTGTTTATTTGTAGAAGGACTATTCATTTTCTCCCTTAGATTTTTGCCTTTACCCCAAGATTACTGATTCACTGCTATCTTCCCAATATGATAGCTGACCTCTATGCCTAATATCAGATCGACAATACTCTTTCAAAGGAGCAGGGTCAGAGCCAGAAACCTACTAGAAACCTAGTGAAAACTACTATTTTTTTAAAAAATAATATTACACTAGGTGCCCTGTTGTACTTAAAATATTTTAAGGAACAAGGTAGAAAATGTAGTTGTACTATTAACAGTAGCATGAAAAATCAGAAATTATTACCCATTTAAATATTAGCTCTAGTAATAACAGCTCACTCCCTTTGTCCACAAATGACTTGGGGGACTGAGTTTTTAATGAAAAAGTAAATAGTTAATTTAAGAAAGGGGCCAGGTGCGGTGGCTCACGCCTGCAATCCTAGCACTCTGGGAGGCCGAGGCGGGTGGATCGCTCAAGGTCAGAAGTTCGAGACCAGCCTGAGCAAGAGCGAGACCCCGTCTCTACTAAAAAAATAGAAAGAAATGATCTGGACAACTAAAAATATATATATAAAAAATTAGCCGGCAATGGTGGCGCATGCCCAGTAGTCCCAGCTACTCGGGAGGCTGAGGCAGAAGGATCGCTTTTGCCCAGGAGTTTGAGGTCGCTGTGAGCTAGGCTGATGCCACGGTGCTCTAGCCTGGGCAACAGAGCAAGACTTTGTCTCAAAAAAAAAAAAAAAAAAAAAAAAAGAAAGGGACCTCAGCAGTAGGCTGTCAGGCAATATGGGAGGTGGGGGCATGGAGTGGAAAAGGCACACAGTAGTCAACAGTAAGCAATGCTTTATGCAGAGAGTATGCAGAGAGAAAAGCCATATGCAAATACAGAATGTTGTAATATTTAATATTAGCTTTCTAGGTGTGCTTAATATGGCATGATACCCTATATTATCCTCATATCTTTAGTAATCACCTTTTACACAAAATTGCCTTGTGTGAGTATCCTTCAGGAAATCAGTGAAAGGATGCTGTTTTTTTGTTTGTTTGTTTGTTTGTTTGTTTTTGAAGTGGATAATGAGAGGCAGAGAAACAAGACCTGTAACAGGAAGGCAGGGAGATTTGAGTGAGATTGAGAATTGCCAGAGGTAGAATGTTAGATAAAAAATTCAACAGAGAGAATATCAATTGTTTGGAAATGGAACATTATAAAACTAACTCTGTGTACAATGGAGCATGAAGTCACTATGTCAAGTTATTAGAGAGTGAATCATGAAGCTGTTGGGGATATCTCGTTACAATTTTTTTAATCTAATTTACTTTGCAAACGAAATTTTTACATCTGGAATTTTGTCACAAGAAAAGTTTTTGTTTTTGTTCTTAATAACACACACACTCACACACACACACAGGATATTGGAAAGGTTAAATAAAATTGACAAACTAAACACATGAACTACATCTCCTAATTTCCCGAACAAGCAGAAATGGTAGACAATATGATGAAATTATAATAAATAAGGAGGAAGAAAGAAGAAAAAGAAGAACAAAAAGAATACCTTAAAACTTTGCAAAACAATGACATCAGGACTAAAAATTGGGGATAAACTTTCCATGAAAGAAGGAAGATTAACAGAAGTAGATTATAGAGAGGGATTGCCACCAAAAGTTAGAATGGTTGTATGGCAACCAAAAACCAGAGGAATAATAGAAACCAGAAAGGAGGCAAGAACCAGCATTATGACTATTGTTTGAGAAAGTGTGTTAGAAGAAGACAGCAATGGATATGATGTCAAATGTGGCAGGGTCTTGAGGGTTACGTTAACATCCCTCCTTCCCCAACCAGAGGATGGATTCTTGACACACTGTCCTGAATCTCACAGTCCCTAGAGGCAGACACATTAAACAGAAAGAACACACATAAATAGTTGTGCAGAAAATTCCCATAAAGAAACACATTATCACCTCCAAACACTTAAAAAAAAAAAGCCAACATTATGAAACAGAGATCCAAGTTTAAAATCAAGACCAGAAAAAAAAAAAAAAAAAAAAAAAAAAAAAAAAAAAAAAAAAAAAAAAAAAAAAAAAAAAAAAAAAAAAAAAAAAAAAAAAAAAAAAAAAAAAAAAAGGAGAAAGAGAAGAAATAGCATTAAAGAAATGCAATTAATTAGGTCAAATGAAGGAGAACTTGACGTAGAATTAATATATTCACAAAGGTGAGATTATGTGCTCAATAGAAAACTCAAAGGAATATGAAATACAAGAAACAGTATTGAATAAATGTACCTGTAAGAAAGAAGAAAAAAGGGGAAAAAAGAAAGAAAAAGGAAAGAAATAAGGAAAAGAAAGAAGAAAAGGAAGGAAGGAGGAAAGAAGAAAATGATAGAGGGAAAGAGAAAGGGAGAAAGGGAGGAAAGAGGGAGGGAGGAAGGGAAAAAAGAGTGAGTTTAGTTATATGAAACTAAAATCTTAGGGGATCTCAGATCAGTAGGTGATATTGGGTGCAGAAGGGAGGAGAGAAAATGATTCACGGTAGGTCCTAGTTTGTGCGTATTGCGTGTAACCTATCTTTAGATTCTAAGAGAAAAACATATTTAAGGATTCATTCGTTTATTCAGCAAATGTGTTTCGGGTGGCTTATCTGTGCCAAACACCATTTTAAGTACAGATTTGGATAGGGGAGGTGAATGGAAAAGAAAAATCAAATACGATTTCCAAGTCTTTTGTTCTCGGCAAGTTGATGAATAGTGAGCAATTAAACTGAGAGGGGAAGAACAGGAATTAAACTGAGCGGGGGCCAGTTCTAAGGAAAAATATGAATTCTCTTTGGTTTGATATATGACATATGCATGTTAATATATATTTTGAAATATGTGCATTTAAGAATTAAAAGATTCTCCCATTCGTATACTTATGTTAAAAAAACAATAAAATAAACTTTATAAAAATCAAGAGGAAAAAATTAAAGAAAACAATCAATCCAAAATATGGCATAAATATATGCCAAAGAAGAATAACAAATAGAAAGTATAGAAAAGTGGAAGGAGTAAGTCCAGACATCAATAATCCAGGAAACATGAGTGAGTTACAATTATCTATCAATTGTACGTGCACAAAATAGAATACTGCACAGGCTGGCAAATGAAGTGCATGGAAAAATATGTATACATTTCACTAATGTAATACAATATAACATGAGGTAATTAGCTAAGGTAGTGCATAAAATTAGAGAAAAATAGGCAAAACTAATGTAAGCTAGTAATGTAAGTCTTTTGACTTTTAATAGCATTTATATTAGATGCTAACAAGCTAATAGCTTTTCGTTAGGTAGAGTATGAGACTTGAATGGAGTACAAGGGGGCTTCTGAGTGGTGGATGATCTTCCGTTTCTGGATGCTTGGTACTGTGGGTGTGTTCAGTTTGTAAAAATTCAGAGAACTGGACACTAATTATATGAGCACTTTTTAGTATATATTTCTTATTTCATAAAGGGTTACACGTGAATTAGTTACATTAGTATATTAAAAGGGAGACAGACGTAAGGGAAATCATCACTATATGCTATACATAATAAATTGAAACAAATAGAGAAAAAGTTATAGAATACAAATTTTAATGCAAAATAAACAAATGAAAGATGGATTTTTTAAAATTTAACACAAGGATAAATAACTTGAATGGGAGATGTTCCAAGTTTTGCATTTTGCCTTATGAAAATAGTATTATCCTAATCTTAAACATCCTGCACTTCGCATGGCCTCCAAAAGTCCAAACAAGACAAAAAATGAGCACAACGAAAATAATAAAAAGGCTGCAGCATTACTAGGAAAGAACAAACACTACACATTTCAAAATTGCAGTAAGAGAAATAATCACCAAATCCCAACAGATTTTTTTTCTGACCCTCACTGCCAATGTCACAAGCCCACATGCAGGATGAGAGAAGAGTCTAAGGGCACTGTGGAAAAAAAGAGAGGAAAGGGGAGGGCTAAGAGAAAGCAGATGACAAGCAAAATTACTCAAAAAAGAGTTTGAAAAATTTAATTGAAAAACAAGTCCAACACTGGATACAGGGAGAAAAGGAAAAAGTAAAAGCAAATAAATGAAACGAGTTTCATTTTGCACTGGCTGCAGAGAAAGGATTTGAAAGTATTTGAAATCAGAGGTTCCAGTCTCAGGAAAGTATTAGTTCTGGAGAAGAAAGAGATGAATAGAACAGAGGAGACACTCCTGGAGATGATATGGTGAAAGAAACAAAGGATAAAAGGGGAAAAATGTCTGGATTCTGAAAAATAAGGGAATAAAATGGCAAAATGCAAGGCATGTCTGTCCCATTCCACACTATCAAAAAATTTAACTCAATTATTAAGGAAACTGATTTCACTATACTAGGAGAAAGGAGCATTCTTGGAATAGGATTCTTTTAAGCCATGAAAATCTTCACCCTTGTCAAAAAAATTAATGAAGAAAGAAGATCTACATCTATACAAAACTGCTCTAAGAAATTACTGGGAATGGCAATCAAAATAGAAAAAAACGCTCCTTCTACCACTTCCCCAAAACACTGTGCACACACACAGAGTAGAATAAAAATGTAACTCTGCGAGTCAAACTAAATTAAATATGTTCAAACTGAGCACTAAACTCCGATCATTTTCTTTTGCTCAAAATTCCTTCCGAAGGAGGCCAGATGAGTCATGCCTACGAATGATGAAATCTCAGTAAACAGGTTTTTATGATGTTGTTTGCTTCCCAACCTGATTCTGGTATAGCATCATGTTATAGATAAAACCCTTAAACATTCCTTTCAGCTGATTCCTGGTCTTTTGGACAAAACCTAACTCTTTCAGCCAATGGTCAACTAAAGGATCCCTACATCCACCTATGATTTGTAAGCCCCCGCTGTGAGATGTCCCGCCTTTTTGGGACAAACCAATGTATGCTTCCCATGTATTGATTTATGACTTTACCTGTAACCCCTGTCTCTCTGAAATGTATAAAACCAAACTGTAACCCAGGCACAGCAAGTCCGCTTGCTCAAGGCTTCTTGAGAGTGGCTCCGGGTCATGGTCCTCAAATTTGGCTCAGAATAAACCTCTTTCAAATATTTCAGAGTTTGAATTTTTTCCGTCCACAAAACAAACATTTAAGAGTGTGAAAGCAATTGAATCAGAAATTCAAAAACTAAGGTGATTGAACTCAGGAAAGAAATTAAAGAAACTAATAAAATCACGTCATTAAGAAAGACTAAATCGCAAGGTGTCCAGGAGGTAATACATTTAACTATTTTCACTAGGGAAATTAAAGAAAGACAGGAAAACAAAGAAAAAGAATGAAAATGAGAAAAATAAATAAGTTTGGGCTGTCAGATAGAAAGTGTTAGAAATGATTGATAGGCCAATGATTGCCAACATATTTATAACTGAAGTGCCTGAACATACAAATTAAACATACAAAATCCAAAATGGAATACAACTAACACTTAAAACTAATCCAGGACAATTTTCTAGAAGTGAAAAAAAGACCTGAATCTACTTGTTGAAAGTTTTCAAAATGTACCTGACATAACTGACCCAAGGTGACTGTGAGGTCTGGAGCTGAGACAGAGACACATGAAGCCTCACGTGTGGCAAAATGTGGTTATTTTGAGCATCTGGGTGCAGATGGGTGAAGGCCAAAAAAGGCATCGGGAGAGGAAAGGGTGGAGCCTTGGGTTTTATAGAGGGTTTTTCTGGAAGGAGTAAATAAATTCTTTTCAAACAAACTGGAGGAATAAGGAAAGTAAGGTCACCTCTTGCATTCCATTCCTTTATCTCCCTAGGGAACAACTGGGAGGGGTAAGCATTGTCCTTATCAGGAGGGATAAGGAAAGGAAGTTCTCCTTTTGCATTTCATTCCCTTATCTCCCTAGGGGCTGGCAATGGCTAGGGTGCCTAATACACCCCTAGGCAGGGGAGAGGGCTGGGTTTTATAGGAGGTTTGGATGGAAGTTTGGAGAGGGTGAATTCTTTAAACCTAACAGTGACCAATTCTGAAACCCATTTTTTTTTTTTTTTAATTTCAGAATATTCCAGGGGTACAAACTACAAACACTTTGTTTACACAGAGCTACAAGTGTGCCCATCCCACAGATAGAGAGCACCCATTTTAACAAAATGGATAGACTTTAAGAAGAAAAAAAAATCCTCAGGACTTTATGGCTTAACGACAAAATCACTCATGAGGCCAATACAACTAGGACATTGATAAGTTCTCAGCGTAACCTATAAGGTAATTAAACAGTGAAGTAACACATTTAAGACATTCAAGACAAAGAAAGTGCAAACCAAAGAAAGATTTTATATCCAGTCGTGCTATTCTTCGAAATAAATTTAAACATGCAAGAATGCAAGGATTGTACTCATGTGCTCTTCTATCTGGAAGTAATATGCCTATGTTCTAGTTTTGGCACAGTCAGGGCTTTTTGAGCAAAGAAAACTGCAATCTGGGTTAAAGGTCAAGTCTTGCACTTACCATAAAAACAAAAGAAATAATGTCTTTTGCACCAACTTGGATGGAATGGGAGGCCATAATCCTCCAACTCTGGCTTTGGCATTATACAATCCATCCAGGTAACAACAAAAGCCTTTTATCCCCTAAGTCTATTGAAATAAAAAATACATTTTTTCTGCAAAAAAAAAAAAAAAGATGACTGCATACATCGAAAAAGGTTGTGAGTAGATAGTAGGATTTAAGGTTTTTCTCCTAGGAACTCTGTTTGTATATTTGAAAAGGTAATAAAACCTGGAGCCACTCATGTATATTGCAAAGTGTTGTAATTTAGGGACATTTCTCTTTCTGAGATGAAGCAGGGACCCCTCTTAGGGGCCTGCTGGAGGTCCCCCAAGCATGGAAAGAAAGGAAAATCTTGAATCCCTTAGGGGAAGTTCCAGATACCTGGCTAACCTTGAAAAGTGAATTGGCAGTCTGATGAAAACAATGGCCCTCCAAGGGACCCAGAGTCACAATCAGGTGTTTTGGTTCCCTACAGAAACAAAAAGATGGCATCTTAATATATATTCTTGAGTTGTTTGTCAGAAATCTGCACCTGATGGAAAATGCAGATGGGGGGGAGGGGACTGAGGAATTCAACTCTGACCCTCATCCTTTGTTCTAAATTTCTCCCTGAGGGAGCTGTCACACTCATCTTAACATTCTTTACCACTAATCCAGGAATCTCTGAATCCATCTATGCCCTCTCCCCACCCTCTCAGTCCCTCCCCCACTTCAGGACATCACACCTTTTTGGGTCAAGCCAATGTATATCCTCCATGTATTGGTTTATAATGTTGCCTGCCTGAAAGGTACGCCTGCCTTTAAAAACCCTGACTTGTGAGCCACCAGGGAGTCTGGGTCTTAAGCATTAGGAGCTTGCACTCCTTACTTGCCACTCTGCAGTAAAGCCTCTTCCTCCCGCTGTGACTCCCAGCTTCAGTGTTTGGCTTGGCTGCACCTGGCAAGCACACCCCAGTTTGGTTCAGTAACATTTCCAGAGATTCGTTTACATTAGAGAAAATTCCTCTCCCTTTCTCATAAGGAGAAGATAGCAGTTGAATAGCAGTTTCTATATGAACTCCTACATTATAATTTCATGTTTTCTTTCTTGCAATACAAAAATTCCTTTGCACATGCAGGGTGGCATCTGGGTTCCCATCCCATAGATCTGAAGGGAGAGAGTTGGGCTTGGGGAACCAATGTGGTTCTTGCTGTAAGTAATAACGTTACTGAAAGTTTGGCACTTTTCCTTGAGGCCACATCAAAAGAAGGAAGACAAATTGTTTGAGGAGAAGGAAAGAGGAGTTTATTAATTTGCCCGCAAATGAGGCAGTTGGCAGACTCCTATCCCAAAGTATCAACATCCTGCTTCTGAGCAAAAGTACAGAGCTTTTTATTTTTTTATTTTATTTTATTATTATCATTATTTTGCCTCCCTCCTCATTTGTGGGCAAGTACAGAGCTTTTAAAGGTTCTAATCAATCCCATCTTTACCTAAGACAGTATTGTGACCTCACCGGAATCAATCCCATCTCCTGTGGCAAAAAGAACAAAGGACATTCCCCTGCCTCCCCGGACCACTGGCCTGAGGCAGGGATGCGGGTCCTAGTTTTCCAAAAGGACTGGAGGATGTTTTAAAAAGGCATAAAACATTTTTGCCATTTTTTTCAAGCCATTTCTTCTGTTACATATTCCCACCTGTCACTATTACCCTTCCATACCTATGGGAGGAGGAGAAACTAGTCGTTTCCTCTGCTACAATAATAGTCTGCCTTTGAGCCAGAAACCTCATTTGTTTTCAGGACAAAATAAATATATTAATAAATTTAACAGAGCTGTGTTAAGCAAAGAATGATTTGCTAATTGGGCAGCCCACCTCCACTCCCCAACCCCACCAAACCAGAAGTTTGAACCAAACTTGGAGTTCAGAGAACTCCAGGGCTGCCACATGGTCAGATAATATTTATGGAAAGAAAAAGGATAATATTTATGGAAAGAAAAAGGAATGTGACATATAGGAAACAGAAGTAAGTCCCAAAACAGCAAGATTGGGTACAGTTCAGCATTTGCCTTATTTGAATACAGTTTGACAGTTGATTGCCTGTGATTGGCTGAACTTGCGATTAGTACAAAAGTAGGTTGCAGTCTGTTTACACATTCAGTTAGGTTACAGTTCACTATGTACAGAGAAACCTTTAGGCCAAACTTAAAATATGTAAGGAGGAAATTTTAGGCTAAACTTAATTTAATATCAGTTAGGAAATTTTTACATTAAAAAAGGGAGTGGAGTGGCAATAAGGGCATTATAAAAGAAAGGAAACACAGGGAGAAAAGAATATACTAGAACTGAAAAACATTTACAAATATGAGATATGAGAGAGAGAATATGAGAGAGAGAGAGACAGAGAGAGAGAGAAGGGCAAAGAGAGGGAGAGAGGTGCACCTTTGTAAACAAACTGAGGAAAATCAAATTATTTCACCCCAAAATATACTCTGGCATATTTTTTTTATTTCAGCATATTATAGGGGTACACATGTTTAGGTTACATGCATTGCCTTTGCCCCACCTGAGTCAGAGCTTCAAGCTTGTCCATACCCCAGATGGTGTGCATCACACCCATTAGGTGTGTATATACCCGTCTCCTCCTCCCCCTGCAACGTGCCCGACACCAGATGAATGTTATTACTATATGTGCACTTAAGTGTTGATCAGTTAATACCTATTTGACAGTGAGTATATGTGGTGCTTGTTTTTCCATTTTTTGGGATACTTCACTTAGTAGAATGGGCTCCAGCTCTATCCAGGATAACACAGGAGGTGCTATATCACCATTGCTTTTTGCGGCTGAGTAGAACTCCATGGTATACGTATACCACATTTTATTAATCTACTCATGCATTGATGGGTACTTGGTTGATTCCACATCTTTGCAATTGTGAATTGTGCTGCTATAAAAATTTGAGTGCAGATGTCTTTTTTATAGAATATCTTTTATTCCTCTGAGTAGATGCTCAGTAATGGGTTCTACTTGTAGCTCTTTGAGGTATCTCCATATTACTTTCCATAGAGGTTGGACTAGTTTGCAGTCCCACCAGCAGTGTATAAGCATTCCTGTCTCTCCACATCCACACCAACATTTACTGTTTTGGGACTTTTTGATAAAGGTCATTCTCACTGGAGATAAATGATATCTCACTGTGGTTTTGATTTGCATTTCCCTGATGATTAGAGATGTAGAGCATTTTTTCACATGTTTGTTGGCCATTAGTCTATCTTCTTTTGAAAAGTTTGTGTTCATGTTCTTTGCCCACTTTTTGATAGGGTTGTTTGAATTTTTTCTTGGTGATTTTCCTGAGTTCTGTATAGATGTGAATATTTTCTAGATAGGTGTTCAGAGGGCCTGAAAACAGTAGTAGTGTTTCAAAGCTATCTTGCCACCATAAGTTGAGTTACTATCATATCCTAGGTTTGGCTATGCTCTGAGTCCCCATTCTTTCTGTAAACCCAAGATAGGCCATAATCTTCTGTACCTCATGAAGGGCAGGTGAGGTAATCATTCTGTGGTTCCCCCTCATGGTCATTAACACATTTGTATGTCTTTTCTCTTATTGGTGTGCCTCTTGTCAGTTGATTTTTCAGCAAACTTTCAGAGAATGAAGGGAAAATTTTCTCTGGGCCACTGCATAACACAATAGATATATCATAACAAGTCTAACTTACTTGAAACAAAGAATGTTTTTTCTCTCCCTTGTTTTTCCTGTGCTATTTAAGTTATCCTTATTTCTTGCTTTTCTTTTTTGATAATGTCTGCTCTTCTAGACACCTACTAGACTGTAAGCTACATGAGAAAAAGGATGATAGCCTATTCTGTTTAACACTATACACCCAACTACAATGCCTGATACATAGAATTTTACTAGACACATTTGAGTAAGTAATGTATGAAGACTGGCTTTTACATTTTTTAAAAAAAATCTTCTATTTTTGTCCCTTCTCATCACCAGGTTTTACATTCCTGCCAAAATTCTCTTTTTAAAATTTAAATCCAATCACTTAACTTGATAAAATTTGCTAAGACTTGCTGTTAACTGAAAGATACAGTTCACACATTTTAGCATAGCATATAGGCCTTTGTGAATTGTTTTCTGCTTACCTTCCCATGTTTTCCCATCTATCCTATGTCCAAAGTGTAAGAGAACAGAATATGCCACCACAAAATACACTTCTTTGGCAAAAGGATTATTTTGAACTGATTATTTTGAGAAATAGCAGACACACGACAAGCTCTGAAAGCAGAGGAGAGGTTACCATTTTATAAGAGAAATTTATATTAATAAAGAAATTCTGCATTTGGAAGTGTGTCTCTTCTCTGTACTAAGAAGATGACTTTAAATCACAAGAGACTCTAATCAGTGGAGAAGGAACACCCTTAAATCTGCATAGAAAACCATGCTTTTCCTGATTACCTGCACTGCTTGCCTCTGCCACACTATTCTTTGTTTTTAGCCAAAGTTGACATTTAAGCCAAATCTAAGCCATCTCTTTGAAAACCATTTCCCTGGTTATTTCCCACATGTATACGACATATTCATGTTAAGAAACTTCTATTTGTTTTTTTCTTATTAATCTGTGTTTTGTGACAGTGGCTACAACTTGAAAACTTAAAAGAGGGGTGGGAAAATCATTTTTTCCTTGTTTTCAAAAGCATTCCATTGGAAACTTCCAGAAGTTAACTGTAATCCAAAAGACCACTAGGATGGCTAAATATTAATCACAGGAAGGAGAGCTCTACTGACCATATCAGTTTGCAAGCCAGGAAGAGACAGTCTCCAGGCATGTGCCAAAGGTGCTCTCTCTTCAAGGCGGGGAAGAACAGTTGGGTTTTGTGGCTCATAGGGTCTGTATCAAACATATTCAGCAGATGTGGGGAGAAAACTATACATCCTTATGAGAGGAATTAAACTCATGCTAAATAAATAAGCACATATGTAACATACAACCCATGTTCACTTTGGGATGGGGGTTTTAGCATTAAAACGAGGTGGAATTATGTGAATTTTTATGTCAAAAAGTGAACTAGAGGACACAAAGACACTTTGTGTATATTCTCTATAAGTTGGCTGAAACTGGTTTAAGTTCTACAATTGTTCGTCAGAAAAGAATGTTGGTAAGGCCAATCCTCAGTACAATTAGAGTTTTAGTGTTCTGGCTTATAAATCAGTCTGATAGCTCCTATTATTAGGGAGCTTAGCAAGGTTGTGGTTTTACTTTAACCATAAATTTGCCATTCCATCTACACCCTGAACCCTCGATCCACAGGTAACTTTTGTTTTCTAAACCTGAGGGTCTGCTTTAGTTGATACAGAGGCATCTATTTTGTTTTCTCAGATCACACGACAAATATTAACTGTTTTACCTAGACTATTATTTCTCCTTTTTACTCATCTTTTCTCTTCAACTTCTCTCCCCTTTCCTCATTTAATCAAAAAATACTTTATTATTGTTTAGAACTTAGCTTAAATGTTCTTTGTTAAGACTTCCCTCACCCATAAAATATGTGCATTTCATACATGTTCAAAGGTTAAATACGGATTTTAAATCAGAAAAGCATGGATTAAAATTCAACAATATGAATTTAGTTAGTCAAACATTTTATTCCTCAGCTTCTTCAGTTACAAAGTTAATAATCTATTTTTCCTGTAAGAATTAAAATAAAATGCAAAATATTTAGCAAAACGTCTGACAGAAATTCTTAGTAAATATTAAATGCTATTCTAGGTATATATTATGATACTGTCATGCTGTGCACCAGTTATTTAAAAAATATCAAAAAGGGAAAAAATTTCACATGCTCTTGAGCCTGTTATTTATGTGCATATCTATCTCTGTCAAGCTGCTAGAATATTCAGAATTTATAAACAGCATTCAATAAATATTTGCTGAATTGTATTGATTTCTCTCAATTATATTTTTATCCTAGAAAAGCCATAATTTACCAACCATCAAATTTCTATCTAGTCAATTAGAATGTGAATACATTTTGAGAAATTCTTATTAAAATGCAAAATTAAAGCTAGCCTTTGTTATACTAAGCAAAATATGCCTGCAGAGGAAATTAAATCTTTATTCAAAACATAACATCAAAAAAAGAATACTTCAGAAGTTCATAAGAAATGACATGTATGGAAAAAATATTAAATTTTATTAGAACTGTAAGATGGTAGATGTGGTTTTGAAAAATTGAATGAAAGTTGTTTTTTTTCTTTTTTTACAGTCTTATTAAGCTTTAAAAGTCAATGAGAGAAACACAAATATGAAGTTCTGGATTTTATAGCTCGTCCAAATTTAGGCTAAAGGCAAAAATATTTTTTCAGATGAAAATTAGTTTCTGCACTTTGAAAATAGAGGGGTTAGTAAAAAAAAAAAATAAGCTTCAATATCCTTGTGACATGATAAGCGAAGAGTTGAGTTCCCACATTTGACATTTTATAAATTTCTTCTAGGTCTATTTTCCCCATACTTTAGGTAAATGATGCAAAAGAAGTACCAGATTTGTACTTCGATATCTAATTATTGTTGAAAACATTTTTTGTTATCCTTGCACAATATCAACTTAGTTTTTCATTTATAAATCTAACCCAATCTGTGGCACCCAGGCAAACTAATGGAATTAATTGGCTCTCAATTCTGAATCATGTTTTCTTTTTTTCATTTCTGTTATGAAATGGATTAATAAAAGCAAATTAATTTTTAAGTATTTTAAAATATATTCTCTTATTTATTTATTTATTTATTTATTTTATTTGTGAAGAAGAGAAGCAACTTCAGAAAGGGGGTCGTTTGTCTTATCTGAGTCTCGACAGAGTTGTGTATTTGCAACAAACACTAAGATCGATTTTAGGCAGAGAAATGAATAATTCAATGGTTTGGGATCAGAAATTGAAAATTGCTTGGTCTGACTTGACTTGCACCATCTAGGAGATGGAAACAAGAGAAAGGGGATTTATAACAAGACGTAAGGGATACAACCCAGACAGTGGCAGTGAGAATAGAAAGTGGAGTTGGCTACGAGATACGTTAAGAATATATGTCAGAAAGAGTTTAATACCCTGTTGGATGTACGTATGAAGGGATGAAGTAAAAATGGAGACGAAGTTCCTGGCTTGGATTTATGAGCAAATTGAGATGAGAAATAGAAAGAAAAGGAGTTTTCAAGAAAAGGTTGTAAGGTTTGGTTTAGACGTAATGAGTTCAGGAGTCCGTTTGTCATCCAAGCGCAGTTGCTAAGACTAAGAAATGAGATATTTGAGATACTTGAGTTTAAGGTTGACTCAGATATATAGATTTTGACTTTAGATTCTTGAGTATCTTAATACGGAAGAGTTAGCAATAGCAAGTGGCCAAAGTGGAATTGTCGCTTGAGATTTTTGATTTAAATGGTTAAACTGCTTAACTTGAATGTTGCTATATTATCTCAACTGAAAAATGCTGGCGAATATATGTAAGCAACTTTAAAATGTATTGTATCTTATTATTAAAAATGGGCATGTAGGGCCCCCAGGTTCCCTTAATTTTTTGTCTGTCCTGACTGAGCCTTGACTGCTCTGTGACACAGCCACCCAAGCCCAGGCCTTGAACATTCCCAGGCACTGATAAAAGATTTAGGTTGTTGCTCAAAACATTGAAAGAAACTAGTCACAGCCTAAGTCAAATTCCTCAAACCCTTATATAAACTCCATATGTTACCGGAAGTTTGGCACTTGTCCCTGAGGCCACATCAGAAGGAGAACAAGTGGCTTAGAAGAAGAAAAGAGAAGTTTATTAATTTGCAGAAAAATAAGGAGGTTGGCAGACTCCCATCTCAAAGTACCAATGTCCTATCCTATTTTGGAGCGGAAGTACAGAGCTTTTAATGGTTCTGATTAATCCTGTAATCCCGTCTTTAGCTAAGACAATCTGGTGACCTCCTTTAAACCATCTTCTGTGGCACAACTAGCAAAGGATACTCTCCTGCCCCTCCCAACCACTGGCCTGGGGCAGGGATGTAGGTTTTAGTTCTCAAAAAAGTGTGAGGGGGTTTTGAAGAGACAGAAAACATTTTTTACCTTTTTTGGGCCATTTTCTTGGTTACACATATAATATCCCCTCTTGCAGACACACCTTGGAAGACCATCTCCTTCTCTCACAGTCTGTTCTGAGGATTGCTACTGCACCCTCTTGAAGTATGTTCCCCTAATAAATGCTTTGGAATGATCACCTTGGTGTTTAGTGCTTCTGTCTCTGGAATCCCAACCAGTTCCGTCTTTGGACAGTTTGGGGGCACTCCCTTGTGGGAACTCCCTGCCACAGCTTTCAGGGAAATTTCAGCTGTGGGTTGGGCCCAGGACAAAACATGGCTGCAAGTTATTTTGAATAGCTGGAAATAATGATTGCTTGCCTGTAAAAAAACGTTTTTATTCTATTCAGTAAAGTTTTCTAGCTTAAAAAAAAGTCAGCATTTATTATTTTGGTTGGTCCCCTTTCAGCCTCAGGAATAAATGTGTCCAGGAGAAGATCCGGAAAACATAGGTCTAAACTATTCCTTGGGGTTTCTCTAACCAACTTGAACTGTGTATTTGTGCTTGAGATGTGGATTACTTTTCACCAGAAGTTAGTGCTTAAAATGCAGACTTGAAAAGGTCAGAACTTTTATCCATTAAGCCATCAAGCTTTTTTCTATAATAAGAGTAGATGAAAGGTTTAAACTTGAATCTCAAACGTAAAGTTCAGCAGAATGATCCTATCTAAAATTGAAAGAACAGGGCAAAAATACCTTTGTCATTCTATGTATTGGAATCTGCTGGTCTAAATGTCAGTACAGAATGATAGAGTATCAAATCATGGATCATATCACCCAAAGCCAGAAGATAGAACAATTTTCAGCTCTGTAAGTTCAAATTATATTTATAAATAGGATGCAGAATTTAAATCCTACTTACGTAATACTAGTATGAATTTAAATTTTATAGGAGCATGTTCATTTCTAATTATATGCTAATAAATTGGATTTTCTATTTAAAACTGAACCTTGCTACCGCTATTGTATAATATGCCACACATTGAAGAAACCAAGCAGCTGTTGTGCCAACTACTTAAGCAGTAGTATTTAATTGCATACTTGGTATGATAAAAATGAAGACAGATTTGGTTTCATTGTTCTTATGAAATAATATTGTATGAGGCACTTCCAGCTTGAACTGACATTTATAGTTCTTTTATTAAATTGTAAGATCCAAATATTTTCTAAGACATTACCAAGCTATGTGTTCATAATTTTCTTCCTGAGCAACAAACACTGACTTCTCTTTATTGTATTTTTTCTTTTTTAATACTGTTTTATTAAATTTAGTATATTTATATAATGAAAGGAGAAAAATGAAACTAGGAGGTTTCTCTGAAATGTTATTTCTTATGTACTGAGAGATAATTCATATTTCCTTATAAATAATAATGGGTTTTTGAGTATTCTAACTTGAGAAAATAGAGAATTTTCCCAAATAATAGCAAATAAAACAACTATATTGAAAAACAAAAAAAAAAAAAGCCCCTCTTCTTACTCTCATACCTAACAAAATAATCTGAGAACAAAACAGACACATTCTCTGCCATTACATTTACCATACTTAATGCTTAACCCACTCTGTGTATGGTTCACCTTGGATACTGATTTTTTTAATATTAATATATAAGGGGGTTTGGGGTTTGCTATGGATTGAACTGTGTCTGTTTTAATCATTTGGGGCTACTGTAGCAAAATACCATAAACTAGGTAGCTTATAGACAACAGAAATTTCTTTCTCACAGCTTTGGAGATTGGGAAGTCCAAGGTCAAGGCATTGGAAGATGCAATGTCTGATAAGGGTCACTTTCTGGTTCATAGATGGCACCTTCTGCTGTTTTATCACATGGTGGAAGGGACAAATGACTCTTTTGATCCTCTTTTATAAGGACACTAATTCCATTCATGAGAGCTCTACCCATATGACCTAATCACCTCCCAAAGGTCTTCCCTCATAGTATCATCATATTGGGGGTTAGGATTTCAACATATGAATTTTGGGGAAATACAAGCATTCAGAACACAACAATGTCTCCTACAAAGATAATGTTGATTCCCTAATGCTTATAACTGTGAGTGTGAAGATATTTGGAAATAGGGTTTTTGTAGATGTAATCTAGTTAATATGAGGTCATTAGGATAAGCCCTAATCCAACATAAGTGGTATACTTATAAGAAGATGGAAATTTAGATAGAGCCACAGGGAAAATGGCCTGGAAGATGGCCATGTGAAGATGGAGGCAGAGACAGAAGTTACACCTACTACTACAAATGAAGGGATGCCTGGGGCTACCAGAAGGTGGAAGAGTCAAGGAAGGATCCTTTCCTCAAATATATGAAGGGAGGATGGCCCTGCCAGCACCTTGATTTTGGGTTTCTAGCCTCAAAAACTGTAGGAGAATATATTTCTATTGTTTTAAACAACCTAATTTGTGGTAATTTTAGTAGCAGTCCTAGGAAACTAATACAGAATATATTACATCATTTCTGAAATAAAATAAAAAGTATAGAACCCAAAGTTAGAGTTAGGTTTTCAAAAGTGAATGATCATACCATATTACTATTTACCTTTCTCTGTGGTAGGCATCTCCCTAATTCAGCTCCTTCTCTACCACTCACTGAGGATTTTAACACCTGGTTGGAGATCCCTCTCTGCAACAGTACTCACATAATCATTCTTTTTGTTAACATCAATATAGGTAGTCAGTTCAGCAGCCTGCTCTCTTTCTTATTCAGCATCTTCACTCACATGGTCATTTTCTCCACTCTAACTTAGCTATCTCACCAACATCTTGTCCTAGACTTTATTACTAACAGAAACTATACCACCTCCAAAACCTTGAATTCAAGTTAGTCCACTCAATGGTCATTACTTTATATCTTTTCATCTCACTTCTCCTAGTATCACTATTCATTTTTTCAGACTACATTGGCTCTTCCCATCTTTCACTGACATTTATTCTACTTCAGTTTTCATTTCTACTCATAAGCAGAAATACTATTACTAAAATTACTCCCTTTTTAAGTGTTAGGTCAATTTATAAGATATATTTAAAAAATAACTTCAGCTTTACCTTACACTGTCCCTTTAAGATTCTTCTCTAACCTTGGGTGCAAATGTGGGCCAACTTCTTGAGTTTTTAGTTCAGGGTTAGAAACTACAATGTCCTAAACAGACCTGTGGTTACTCTAGGTCTCAATACCAGCTCAAATCAGTCACAATTAACAATCCCCAATAACAGTAAAAATCTCAAACTCGATTTAACAATTCATCTTCTCCATAGTTCTATTATGGGGGGGTTTTCAGTGTTTTCCAGAGAAGCAGAACCAATAGAGATATTTATTATAAAGAATTGGCTCAAGTGATTATAGAGGCTGAGAAGTCCCAAAATCTTCAGGGTAAATTGGCAAGCTGGAGACCCAGGAGAGTCAGCAATCTTAGTCCAGTCTGAAAGCCTGTAGGCTCAGGATGCCAGAGGAGGAATTTGTTTCAGCTCAAAGAGGTGTCTGAAGATGGGAAAGGAGTGATGTTTCACCTCAAGGCAGTCAGACAGGAAGAGTTCTTTCTTAGCATCCTGGTTGAAACCCAATCCATTGAAAAGATCTAGGTAACACCACCCCAAAATGTACCCCTTTGGTATGCTGATTTCTTCAAACTGACAGAACTTGGAGAAGAGCAAATGCAGGGAGAGGCCACCTCTGAGGTTCCCTTGTCTGAGAGGGACTCATTTGTCCCCTCCCTGGAATCTCATCAACCAGGGAAGATAATGCATGTCACAGGAGAAGAGACTACAGAGACTAAAGGGTGATGCCTCGCCTGCCCTGATAGACTTTGTCATGGGCACTAGAATCGATTCTTTGGACAATTCCTTCTTGAAACAACTTTTATTACCTGAGAGATTTTTTTCCGCGTAAAAAGACAACTTTTGTTTGCCTTTCATTTCCTCCCTTCACCCTCCCAGATCTTTGTGACACGTCCCCTGAGAAGTCCCAAGCTCCCATTTTGATGCCATGAGAACTTTAATCATCTCGCCCTTCTTTGAGTCTCATATTTTGTGGGACTCCTGGGTATATGCACACAATTAAAATTTTTTCTCCTGTTAATCTGCTGTCAGTTTATATCATAGGCTCAAGTTATCAAAACTTCAGAGGGTGGAGGGAACATTGCTTTTGACCCTGCACCACTATTCTTTAGATGAAAGTGCAGTTACACCTCATTTCCACCATGAAGGAGATGGTAGGAGGAAGGAAAGACTCATATTAATAAAAATGAATTCACTCTAAGGTATTTTTCTGAATAAGTCCAACCTCCAAAACCTTTCTTCCTTCCTCGTACTTTTATTTCTATTCTTAGTCTGGATGAGAATTAAAAGAATTTTGGAATTTTTCAAATGATCAAATATTCCTGAGAAATAGAAGCAATCAAGGGAGGTAACCCACATTTCCACCATTAATTTTTTTAATATACCTGCAGATCTATCCATAAACTCTGATTTTCTGCTTACTGTAGATGAACTATGTGGACTTCTAAGAACAATCCTTCTACTTGGGCACTAGATTCTATCAAGTTCTTATTGTTAAGTTGTTTTCACACAAGGGCTTCTAAAGTTATTTTCCTCTCAATGGCAATATTCAATTTCCCTTCACTTCCAGATCATTTCATTAACATCCATTAATTCCCATATTAAAAATAAAACCCTATCACCCTCATATTCCCCTCTAGTTATAGCCCATTTCTCTTTACCACTTCATGGAAAAAGCCCTTTAAAAAATGAGCTATATTTCTTGTCTCCATTTCCTCAGTTTTCATTTTTCCTGAACGATGCCAATTGTACTTACTCCTCATCACACCACTCAACCTGCTCCTGTCAAGGGCAACATTAATATCCACACTGCTAAATGCAGTGATCAATTATGAGTTCACACCTTAGTTCACCTCTGAGCTGCACTACACACAATCAATTACTTGTTGAAATTATTTTGTTAATTTCTTTCCAGGGCACAACATTTTTCTTCTTTCTCATTGGCCTTATTGAATGGATCCTCCTCTTCATCCCAAACTCTAAACATTTGGTTAACTCAGGGCTCAGTTCTCAATTCTTTGTTCACCATCAGCACTCACGTTTAGATGATCTCCCCTAGTCCATTTATATCAGATGTTTTCTAATGTTTCCTCTCTTGCTACAACCTCTACCTGCACTCCAAAGGCATATACTTCATTCCACTACTTACTTGTGTGGGGGAGAAAGGGAAACTTCCCATTTGCCCCCAGAGGATTTGCTGAAAGATTTACACAAAATAAGGCAGATTAATAAGAGAAAGAGATTATGAATTTATTATTTATTGTATATATGGAGAGACTCACAGAGTGATTACCCCATATCCCAATGGGTTTATTACCAATATCCCAAAAGTTTATATACCCTCATTTTACAGGGCAGAGGGAGACAAGGGATGCAGGTAATTTGATTACTAGGGAGGATGAATAGATACTTGGGAGAATGAATGGATGAGGGAAACAGATTGACTTATAAATGATTATCTTTGGAAATTAAATTAACCTAAGAGACAAGTATTATTTTAAAAATAGGCTGGACCAGGTCTTGCTGCCTCCTTGATCATCATTCCTGCAATAGATATTGAGATAACAGGGAGGGGACAGAAAGATAATGGGTCTTGATGGGTCTGTCTGGTCTTTATGGAGATAAGGAGAAAACCACTTTCAACTGCTATTAATCTCTGAGGGCCTTTAATTCAAACTATTCTTTACATCAGTGAGTCATATTCTGGGGTAAAATTTCCTGAGCTCCTTCATTCCCCCTGTCTGGAACTTCCCTAGAAGTTTCACACATTAAAAGCTGTGTTGGTGGCTCTGGTGGTAGGGGAAGGTCAGTTCAGAATGTTAAAGTGTTATATTTTTGGGTCAAAATATTTCTAATTTCCTTCACTTGACACTTAGATATCTAATATATATGTAAAACTCAATATAGCCCAAAGAGAACTCAAACTGATCCTAACAATAATGTTTTTCCCAAAGTATCTACTGCAGTAGAGAGAATTCTACTCTGTCAAGAGTCTCATGGCCATCCAGATTCTCATCTATTGTGTGTGTGTATATTGTGTGTGCAGTGTATGTATATATATTGTGTGTGTGTGTTTGTGTGGTGTGTGTGTGTGTGTGTGTGTGGTGTATGTTTGTGTATTGTGTGTATGTTTCATAATCTATTGCCCTTGAGGATCAGTAAATATGATGGACTATCACTCTTACGTTACCGTATGTGGCAAAGGTATCTTACCGATATAATTAAGTCCCCTAATCCCTTGGCTTTGAGATAATCAAAAGGAATATTACTCCGAGTGGGCCTGATCCAATCAGGTGAACCATTATAAGAGATAAGATACAGCGGCAAAAATACTTCTGCTGGTCTTGAAAATGCAAAACGCCATGTTATAAAGAAGGCCACATGGTAAGGACCCAAGAGTGACCTCTAAAAGCTAAGACCAGTATCAGGCCAATAACAAGCAAGAGAGGAAGGAATCTTAGTCCTACCACCACAAGGAACTGAATTCATCCAAGAACTAGTGAGATTAGAAGGAGAATTCAAACCTCAAATGATATTGCTGTCCTGGCTGACATCTTAATTTTAGCCTGGTAAAGCCCTGAGCAAAGGGCCCAGCTGGCGCATACCCAGATGCCTTACCCACAGAGACTATGAGATAATAAATGGGCATTGTTTTAGGCCACTAAATTTGTAGAAATTTGTTACACAGTAATAGAAAAACCATACATCTTCTTTCCCCAAACCAAGAATAACAACCCGGGAGTCAAACTTGTCTCTGTTCTGTCTCTCACAGCCCACATCTGATTTCATCAACTAGTCTTGTGAGCTCTCAAAATATAACCAAATTGGGTCACTTCTTATATCCCTTGCCATTACCTTCTGGAAGTCATTTATAGTAATTTATTCACTGAGCAGTCAGAGTGCATTTTAACAACATAAATTACATTATGTTTCTTTTCCTTGCTAAATATTGTTTCTTTGTTTTTTTTAATCACACAAAGAATAAAATCCCAAACCCCTACCATGGCTATAAGAATCAAAATGATCTGGCTGCTGGCTATTAATATTTCTTCTATATGAGCTCCTACCAATCTGCTGTGTTCCCTCTCTGCTAGAGCCCACTGGTGTTGTGTCTTTCTTGAGCATTTTGAGCTTATCCCCAGCTCAGGGTCTTTGAATATCCTATTTCCTCTGCTTGGGATGCTCATATTCCAGATTTGATTTTATTTTTTCCCTCACCTAATTCATGACTCTGCTCAGGTTCCTTTTCAGGACAAACTTCTATGATCACCTTGCCTACAATGTATTCTGCCTCCTTCATTTTACTCTCTCGTATTAGTCTGTGTATTTCTGCATTATAGTCAATATTTATGTGATGAGTTGTTTAATGCCTGTTTTCCTTAGCTAAAAAAAGTAAAAGGTTTGTATGTGCCCCAAATCAAGACAGTTCATGTTCCATCAAACAGATATATCAAATCTTTCTTAGATTTATTTATATTATTTTTCTTATCTTTATTCATTCTTCAATTCTTATTTATTTTATTCTTATTATTTATTATATTAATAATTTATTAATTTATTTCTGAAATTTACTCTAGAATTAATGACTAATTCAAGTATGCCAGATGAATGAAACTGAATCTTTTTTCCTGAGAATAACATAGGATATTTAAGACTTGAAAACACTTTATATGTTTAATTTGTGTCGCATATGACTTCTTTGGCAAAGTGAAGCAATTTTGCTTGTTGGTTATTAAATTATTACTGACTTCTATGTAGGATGTAACATATGGCCATATATTTCAATTTTAATATGCATAAACTTCACACTGGGAACGGTTACATGTCAGATTTTTAGGCTCCAACTCCCAAAGCTAAAAAAAAAAAAAAAAACACAGGCCCACAGGTGGGAGCCAAGAAATCAGCATTTACCAAGAAATATCCAAGTGATTCTTATGTATATGTTCCTCAAATACAAACTGATTAGCACATATAGACTATATAAAGAATATTCTTTTTTAAGCAGCCAATGAGTTCATCAGAGTAGTGTCCCTGCAATTCACCTTCTACTTTGCAAACACATAAACCCATAAGTATATATCTGATGGTTTATAAAATGTGTTGGAACTGGATCTATTTGGTAGAAAATAGTAATTTCTTGATTTTTTTTAATCTTTAGTTGTATCCTCATATAAGATCTTGAATTTCTTTCATATTACTTAATGCCCTAGGACTGCACCGTCCCATTGGTAACTATTAGCAACATGTAGCTAGTGGGCACTTGAGATGTGGCTATTTCAAATCCAGATGTGCTGAAGGGTAAATATATACATATTGTATTTAAATGACTTAGCATAAAATGGTGATATAGATATAAATAAAATTATGTAAAATATATATGTGAATGTATGAATATAAATATTTTAAATATGTATTAAGTGGTAAAATGATAACATTTTGGATATTTTGAATAAAAATAAAAGGTATTATTAAAAGTAATTTTATCTATTTCATTTGTATTTGTAATGTGGCTACTGGAAAATTTTAAATTGAACATAGAGCTTCTATTGAACAGTGTTGCTCCAGGAAATGAACAGTTTGCTTTATATTTAATTTAGGGAGTCAGCAAATTTTTCTTTAATAATTTTAGAGTTTATGTGATAATGCTTAGGTCTTTGGATAGCCTTGAAACTTTAAATCATGATTACCCCCAATTTTTCTCACTGCAGACATACTTTTTTATTTTTATTTTTTAAATATATAATAGATATACATATTTTGGGGGGTACATGTCATAATTTAATACATTCATATAATATGCAAAGATCAAATCAGGGCAATTGTTATATCCATCATCTTAAGTATCTGTCTTTTCTTTATGCTAGAAAACATTCAAATTATTTTTCTCTAGCTACTTTGAAATGTACGATAGATTATTATAAACTATAGTCGCCCTACTGATCTATCAAATACTAGGATTTATTCCTTCTGTCTCACTGTAATCAATTATATCTTTTCATTCTACCTCTCCCCTACCCTTCCTGGCCTCCAGTAACCACCAATTTGCTCTCTATGTTCATGAGATCCACTTTCTCAGTTCTCACATGTGAGTAAGAACATGTGATATTTGTCTTTATGTGGTTGGCTTAATTCATTTAACATAATGATCTCCAGTTCCATCCGTATTGCTACAAATGACAGGGTTCCATTTTATAGTAGCTGAATAATATTTCATCGTATGTATGTGTGTGTGTGTGTGTGTGTGTGTGTGTGTTTGTGTGTGTGTATCTCCCACATTTTCTTTATCTGCTCATCGACTGACGGACACTTAGGTTGATTCCATATTTTGGCTATTGACAACAGTGTTGCTGGCCGGACACGGTGGCTCACGCCTGTAATCCTAGCACTCTGGGAGGCCGAGGTGGGAGGATTGCTTGAGCTCAGGAGTTCAAGACCAGCCTGAGCAAGAGCGAGACCCCGTCTCTACCATAAATAGAAAGAAATTAGCCAAACAACTAAAAATAGAAAAAATTAGCTGGACATAGTGGCTCGTGCCTGTAGTCCCAGCTACCCGGGAGGCTGAGGCAGGAGGATTGCTTGAGCCCAGGAGTTTGAGGTTGCTGTGAGCTAGGCTGATGCCACGGCACTCTAGCCTAGGCAAGAGAGTGAGACTCTGTCTCAAAAAAAAAAAAAAAAAAAAATAGTGTTGCTGTAAACATGGAAATGAAATTTCCTTCAGCTCGAAGAGGTGTCAAAAGATAAGAGAGGAGTGATGTTTCATCTCAAGGCAGTCAGACAGGAGGAGTTCTTTCTTACTCAGTATCCTGGTTGAAGCCCAATCCCATTGAAAAGATCTAGGTAATACCACCTCAAAATGTACCCCTTTTGTACGCCGGTTTCTTCAAACTGACAGAGCTTGGAGAAGAGTTTGATGAGGACATTCATAACAGCTGTACCAATTTATAATCCCATCAACAATGTACAGGAGTTCCCTTTTCTCCACCTCCTCCCCAATACATACAATTTGGCTTTTTGGTAATAGCCATCCTAACAGGTGTGAAATGAGATTTCATTGTTGTTTTTATTTGAATTTACCTGCTGATTAGTAATGTTTTATGCTCCTGTTGCTTATTTACATATCTTCTTTGGAAAAAATGTCTATTCAGGTCCTTTGCCCATTTTTATTCAGGTCATTTATTTATTTTTCCTAGTGAGCTGTATAAGTTCCTTATATATTTTGGATATTAGTCTCCTATTGTATGTATGGCTTGCAATTTTCTTCCATTTCGTAAGTTGTCTTTTTATTTTGTCATCTTCTTTGCTATGCAGAAAACTTTTAGTTTCATACAGTTGCACTTTATTTTTGCTTTTGTAGCCTGTACTTTTGGAATTACATTCATAAAATTATTGCCAAGACCAATATCAAGGAGCTTTCACTCTATGTCTTCTTCTAGGAATTTTGCAGTTTCAGTTTTTGTGTTTAAGTCTTTAATTCATTTTGATATCTTTATATAGTTTTAGATAAGGGTCCGATCTCACTCTTCTGCATGTGGATATCCAGTTTTCTCAACACCATTTGTTGAAGAGACTATTTTTAACACATTATATATTCTTGGCATCTTTGTCAAAGGTTGGTTGACCATATATGTATGGGTTTATTTCCGGGCTATTTTGTTCTATTGGTCTATGTGTTTGTTTTTATGCAAGCACCATACTGTTTTGATTACTACAGCTCTGTAATATTCTTTGAAATTGGGTAGTACAATATCTCCAGTTTTGCTTTTCTTTCTCTGGACTGCTCTCTCTATTCAGTGTCTTTCATGGTCCCATACAAATTTTAGGATTGTTTTTTATATTTCTGTGAAAAATATAATTGGAATTTTGATAGGAATTGTGTTCAATCTGTAGTCCACTTTAGGTACATTTTAAATTAGGCTTAGTCTACCTCAACCCTAGCTGGCTGTAGGAATAGGTATAGAGTACCAGATAGGTCAACCAGAACTCCAAGTTGATTATCAGAGTTTTGAGTGGTATTTTTCTTCCAGGGCTGTAAGAAAATAATTTGTCTGTTACTTGCTATGCTTAAATTAAGTTCTGCTTGCCCTTTGACATTCTGCTTATGTGAATCAATATAATTCTTTATGATTAGGTTAACTTGAGATAGGTTTTTGTCACTGTTAGCTAGAATGACCTTCTTTGATTCTTTGACCACACATGCTTTGTAGGCCTATGTAGTGCTTTATTCATTTATTCATTAAGCATTTTTGAGCTCCTGCTAAGAATTAAATGCCTTGTTCTTTATGAGGTGCTAAATATACTAAGTTGAATTATATTGGATTCCTGCCTTTGAAGAATGCAGGGTGGAGACATGCAGGGAGAAAGTTGGGGTGATAATAGAGAAAAATATATAAAATGTATGGGAATATAGAAAGAAAATAGGAACTAACTTTGCATCAGAGAAAGACCTCAAAGAGAAAGTAGCATTTGAACTATGTTTTTTAAAAAAGTGTGGTATTAATGAGAAGCTGAAGCAGATTTTCTCATCTGTATTTTTTATTATTCATTTGCCTATATTTTCATAGGGGTTCAGTGATGTTGGTTCATGTCAACCATATTTATTGAGCAATTATTCTTCTATTTTCTCTATTACAGGATAATTAATTCACACTTAAAAAAATTTCCCCAAGTTTCATAATGTCCTACACTAGAGACATAGTAAATGACCTCAATAAATGTCAGTCATCCGTAAAGTAAAGGACAGATATTGGCCAGGATGCTACATATTCTGCAGCCAACATCTGCCCTCTCTAACCTCAGATATAACTTAAGTAGCAGATATATCATCATTTGAAAAGTGGCTGAGAAAGAAGCCAATTCAATTCAATTCAAAAACTCATGAAGAAAGCAGGTTATTGGTCTACACAGCTAACAATTTTAATTGCCTTGCATTTTATCTCAGTTTGTCAAATGCAAAGAGAAACCATCATGGCATTGGTTTTATGTACTATCGCCCAGCACCTTAGCATGTCCAGGGTAAGGACCCTCTGTGTGGGAGAGGATGGGCAAATTTCATCAGGATAGTCCTTCACTCTTTGAGGAGTAAGACTTACAGTTTAATTGGAAGCAATTAAATATAAAAAACAAAAGAAAAACATCCTTCATTAGAATAATATCATTGAGTTGACAGTAAATCTAAGCAACCCTATAATATTTTTCCCAACTACATAAATGTTATTATTTTGTATGTCCAGGACACTTTCACACTCAGTATTTTAATATACATACACATGCATGCATGCATGCATGCTCACATGCATTTATACAAGCAAGCATGGCCCCAGGTATCCGATTTCTTTCTATACATGCCCTACAGAATAAGTAACTAAACTTTCTAATCAATTAGTTATACATATTACACACACGCATATAGTTTTAATGTACAATGATAGTTTTGTAAACAATCCTTTTTAGAGGGGGTGGGCCTTAGATATTAAATAATATTTTGCTTTATCAGATTTAGAACTTCTCTTCACAGGACATATCAGAAAATCTTTGAACCTCAGAAAGAGTAAGCAATATGCCTTCAGGTACACTGCTTTTGCTTGTGTACCCAGGACTTAACCCCAGATTTGTCTGATGCCAAGGTCAACACTCTGTCATGCTACAAGAGATGCAAGATAATCCCATCTCATTCAAAAGACTATTAATAATAATTATCTCCACTCGGAGGACTAATTTTAATATAAATATAAGGAATAATTTGTAATTAGCAAACTAATTTGTTGAACTTAATGAATGGTAACTATCACGGGCACTTATTTTTTTCCTAAGTATTTTACATCATACCTATAACTACTAGCATTGTTATTTTATACTTTGAGTTTTTTCAAATAAAGTTTCTCAAAATAAAGTTGAACTTTAGCCTCATTCCTTGGTGAATTTTGTGGTATTTTACTTATGTCTAAAATGAATTACATTATTTGAGATGCCCAAAGAGGCTATAGTCTCCTAGATAGCATGTAAATCCGTGGGTAGCAATGCAAAATAAGTGTGTGGGTTTTTTTGCTAAAATTTTACTCTTCAGGTATACTGTATTGTCAGTTTGTCATAGAATCTCTAGTTATTTAACTTAAGGAGGAAATGTTTTGGGGAAAAATTAGTATGTTCGTCATTAGAACCATCTAAGACTTTTTAAGCAGTATAAAAGGTAGTTGTATATTTGGGAATGCAAAGAATATACAGACTTCTAGAAAAATAGAAAGAGAGATACTAGAGTCTAAAACTTGATGAAACTTAGTTTATGGGTACTGTTTGCCATAATATCATTCGAAACCGTGCTATACTCTTATCTATAAAGACTACACTGAGATCTTATGTAGCCTAGTAAGTGCACATCAAATTTACTTCATGGCTCTCTGTGATCTTCTTTTACTTTGTTATCGACTTCTAGCTCTTTATATTTTAATATTGTTTTACCTATTATTAATCTCACTAGATCTACTTGCATTTTTAGTGAATTAATAAATAGATGAATCCATTCATCGATTCTTACAACAGAGTCCATATAAATAACTAACAGAAAATGGCCTGAGGAGGAGGGAGTTACACAAAAATAAGTGAGACATAATCCAAGTAGGGGAAACAATCTTCTAACAGAATAATTCAAATATGGCAAGATAGGGATAAGATAGTGTTGGGGCTCAAAAAACAATACCCTAAATGAAAGCCTCAGAAGCAAAAGTTTTTCTCTGACTTTTTCGTTGCCATCCTGTCTCTTATCCCCTTTCTCCCCCATGGCTACCATGGAAACTGGAATCTCGCTTTCCCAAGGCAGATCACAGAAACCAGAGCCCTTTCTGCCCCAAAGCCAGCCATAAAACCTAAAATATTTCTCTAAGTTTCCCTCCACTTTTCTACATAAAAACTGGCCATAAAGAAATTATCTGACCTACCTTGTATGACTGTAGGTCATAAGACTCTCATTCCAGAGTGGGTCCTGCCCCATATCCAGAAGGAAGGAATATATGCTTAGAAAGGCCAAGAGGAATCTTGACAAACAGGCCTTATGGTTTCCCCACTCAACCTCTTAGCATTAGATCATACCCTTTTTGTCAAATTATATTTCTACATAGCTCTCTGTACTTTGTTAAACCTAAGCATAAAAATGGACAATTTCCCCAGTATCTTTGGGTCTTTATTCTGAAGGCTTCCATGTACATGCTAATAAAGTTGTAAGCCTTTTCTCCTATTAATTTGCCTCTTGGCAGTGATTTTCAGCAAACCTTCTGAGCATGATGGGAAAGTTCTCCCTTGGCCCCAGCATGAAAAAGGAAGATTAGTGAGGTGACGTTAAGCAGGCTTCCCAGAGAAAATGCGTAAACTTAGACTTTTGGATGGTACATGAGTTCACTGAGTAGGGAAAGTAAGGGTGAGTAATCCGGTAAAGGCAATGGAGTGTGAAAAGGCACAGCTACTTTCCTGGACCATGGAGTTTTATATAGCATGCAAGAGATAAGTCTTTGTGCTTAGGGAGGGGGCATAATATGTATTAATCAAGGGAATAGAGTAATGATACTTTTATTTTAGATATATAACTGGAAACACTATAATGAATGAATCGGTGTGGGACGTAGAGGCAAGAAACTTATGGAAATAATGTAGCAACAATTTAATAGTGTAGCTCTCTCAATTAAAGCAATAGCCAAAAAGATACAGAAAGGAAATTGAAATGGACTGACATATAGAAAATAAAAGCATCAAACTTTAGTTACTGATTCGATGTCTGTGTTTTGGAAGATGAAGAGAGGGTAATCTTGGGCTTTTGTGATTGGCTATTTAAATTCTTACATTCGTTCATTCAGCAAATATTTTTTTGAGCAAAATCACATGCTAGGTTTTGAAAGAGCTGAGTAAGACCTATTTTCCTCATGCCTTGTAGGGAAGAGCGGACACATAAACAATCTAAGGAAGAGAGATGTTTAAGGTTATAGCAAACATTTAGGCATAACTAGTCAATTAAATTAAGACTATTTTAATCTCTGAAATAATGTCTCATCTTGTGCTTTCATAGAGGTGCTTTTTGTTGGGAGGATGCTTTTATTGCTCTAATTTTGTGTTTCTTCTGGAAACTCAGCACGATAACAGATCACCATCACCATCCCAGAAGTGTCTTCAGTTGCACATCATTGTTCACTGTATTCATTTACTACGGCTGCTGCAACAAATTATCACCAACTGGGTGGCTTAAAACAACAGAAATCTATTCTCTTACAGTTTGGAGGTTAGAAGTCCAAAATTAAGCAGTTGCCTAGAAGTGGGCTTGGTTCTTTCTGGAAGCTGACCAAGATAGCTTTTACATTCCCTCAGCTTGACCAAACTTTAGACAAGTTTTTTTTTTTTTTTTTTTCCTGCTTATAGGCCCTTAACCTTCCTTTTCTTAGAGCATTTATATTAAGAAAACTTGAAATTGTAAATTACTTCTCTTTCCCTTTAAGCATGAAATCTTTTTAAAAGCTTCTTGTTAATTTTGCAACCCAGGAATGTTCTTCTCAAGTAGCTGGAGGCCATTCCTTTGAAATGTAATCACCAAGGAACAAGTGTCCCTGTCTCCCAGCATCTGTGAGGTCTGTGAGCTGGTAGGAGCATAATGTCTTATAAAGACATCAGTCACAGGATTAAAGCCCGTCCTAGTTCAGTATGACCACATTTTAATTATAGCTGCAGAGGACCTATTTCCAAATAAGGTCACATTCACAGGTACCAAGGGTTTGGACTCAAACCTGTATTTTTGGGGGGACACAATTCAACCCACGACATTTACAAAGAGTTTACATATGTTCATAAGAAAATGATCCATAAGCGAACCTCCTTTTTAGGACCAGGCTTAACAGAGTTAAAAATATTTCCTTTAAATCCTTGGTGTGAGGGTCTGGTAGCAGGACATGTTCATGACTATTTATGTGCAAATATAGCAACTTATCTTTTATTCCCAATTTTTATGGTCCACTTGTCCCTCTGGCCCAACATAGACTCTCTGTAGTAAATCATTATTATATCCTCTCCCTCCTCTGACTCCTTCATAGGAGATTCTGGTAGATGTTGTGTTATACAGCTGCAGCTCATACTTCTCTTTCTACAGGAATTTCTCAGGGTTCACCTATGGCCAATATCACAATCAATTCAGGATGGGTCAGAAAATAATGGCTCATGCTCACATAGGCCCTGAGTTTGGCACTGAATTTTCCCAGCTCAGAAAAATATAGACTGCAGTTTCTGTTAAGCCAATTCAATATCTTTCTACCCTAAAATCTCTCCTCTACTCCCAAAAATTTTGGGGGATTCACATTCACGGATACTACCACTGAGCTATGGGTAATTAGATTGGTATTGTTGGGGCTCAGAAAGTGATACCCTCCAATGGAGGCCTGAAGAGCAGCCTCAGAAGCAAAGTTTCTCTATGACCTTCCCCTGCCCTGCTATCTCTCACATTTCATTCTCCCCTGAGGCAAGCTATAGAAACTTGAATTCCTCTCCCCAAGGTAGATTATAGAAACCAGAGCACCTTTCCCCCAAAGCCAGCCATAAAGCGTAGAAGGAATTTTATAACCTTCCCCCATTCTTTGTGTAACAGCTGGCCATAAAGTAATGGAGACCTTGATTCCAGAGGAGTCTTGAAAAGGCCATACAGAGAATCTATGAAGAATCTGAGCAGACAGGCCTCACTGGGTTTCCCCATTCAATCTATTTCCATTAGCTCGTACTCTTTTTGTCCAATCACATTTCTACACATCCATCCTTACTTCATAGAAACTAAGCATAAAAATGAACAGTTTTCTCTATATTTTTGGGTCATCATTCTGAAGCCTTCCATGTCACATAAAACTATGATCAAATAAATTGCCTATGATTTTCTATTGTTGACTTTTTTGGTATAGTGGTATTGGCCATGGAGCTTTACGATGGAGAGGAAAGAGAACACCCCATTTATACTTCTATACAGGTAAGAGTTCCACATTTTTTGTTTTATGCTTACCCTATGGAAAAGATTAGACAGTTTTATGCTCTCATTTATGTTAGTTAGAGATAACTTTTCAGATTTGCTTCTCTGAATAGGATCTCTTTCATAGCAACTTCTACGTTTTCCTTCTAGATCACAATATTTTTATGTTCTGTATTCACATTTCTCAGACTATGAAGCTATGTATAGTCCTTGATATTGTTTCATATCAAATATTTTTCCCTGAGTTTACTCTGTTATATTAGTGAAGCTTCTAAGGAATAAAGGTAAGGTAATCTATGGAGTAAATAAGAATGAAGATAAGGTAGTTCTGAAATTCTTTGATTGGTATAAAATGATGCCATTGATTGATATGGGAAAGAGGAGGAAGTTTGGAGGTAAAATTAGTTTAAGTTACAAATATCCAATTAGAGAAAAATATTCCACAGAGTTTTCCTAATCTCCTTAATGCCTATCAACACATTCACATTGTCACCAAAGTAAAGCTCAAACCCTTGAATTAAAGGGAGGCCTCTCATTCCCTGAGCTCAGTTTCTATGCTCTAGAAAAAGGGTCAGCATTTTATGGTTCATGGACCAAACACAGCTCACCCCAATTTTTCTTGTAAATAAAGCCTTATTGAAATGTACTCATATCCATTTATTTATATATTGCCTATGGCTACTTTTGCTCTACATTGTCAGAGTTGAGTAGTTGCAATAAAGACTATTTGACTTGCAAAGCCTAAAGTACTTTCTGGCTCTTTATAGAAAATGTTTGCTGACTCCTGCTCTAGACAAACTAGAGCCAGGTCATACATGTCTGCTATCATTTATTCACATTGACCTCTTTGCTTGGAACCCGATCCTGCTCTTCCTTAATCCAACCATCTTAGTTTGGCTGGTGAAATTCTACTTATCTTTTAAGATTTTGCTTATACTTCATTTCTTCTAGAAGATTGTTTAATTGCTTTAAATACTTTTCCCTTAGGTAGAATTGATCAAAACACTTTTTTTTTTTTTTTTTTTTTACATATTTCACCCTATAGCAGTTTTCTCAGGATTGACAGGATGTCTTATTTATCCCTATACCCTAATCCCTTAATGCCTATCCCTGTACCTGGCATAGAGTACAGCTTAAATATGTGTTGACTACATGCATGAATGAATGGAATAAGAGAAATATGGACACTTAGTTTTAATTTTTAGCATCATACTTTTTTTAAGTTATAGAATTTAAACCCAAATTTAAATAATTACAAGGATATAGTCAATTCAAGTCTTTTCTTGCCCCTCTTCGCCCCCACCCCCACCCCCACCTTAAAACCAATTAGAGACTAAAGAATGGGAAAGAAGATTATGGGTTGTTTTTTCTCTCTTCCTGCTCCATTTTCTTCCCCTACCTAAATGTTCTCTACATTCCCAGTTTGGGGAAAAGAGAAATAGCTGGATTAGATATTTTCATATTGTTGATGCTGCTTTAAACTCTTGGATGACTTATGCCCTTGTGCTTTCCATTATGACAGGCATCAAAAATTATTTCATGTGGCACATTTGTGAGTTTTGAAGAGACACGCTTCCATGCTAAACTCTATAAGCCACCAATACTCTGATTATCTTTTATGACTACACCCCACCTCCCAGATCCTACTATCAATAGTGTGTGTGTGTGTGTGTGTGTGTGTGTGTATCATGACCTGTTTTTTACTCTTTTCTTCTTAATATTTCCCTTTCTAGAGCCCACCCCTTCACCAGTACTCTGAATCCCACTGATTCTATATTTGCAAGGACTACGAACTATCCATTATCTTCTCTCTTTTATAATCAATCTATAATCAATCTCTTCCTTTCTACTTGTTCCTTTCAAAATAACTTAACATACTTCAATGACTAAAAATTTTAAAAGCAAAGCAAAACAAAACAATATCCCTTGAATAACTTCACCATTCCTCCAGACACTGTTCTGTCTATCCGCTTCTAGGAACAGTCAGAACTCTTGACAAAGTAGGCTATCCTTGCTTTCACCATTTTTCACTTCATACTCATTGAAATCTATCACTTAACAGAAAGTGCTAAATCACTCCATGTAATTGTAACTGATGTTAAATTTGAAGTATCCTGAAACATCGAGATATAATGCATATGATAACCTGAAATGAAGTAATAACCCAGTATTAACACTTGAAAATTAAGTGTTAGAGAAGGGCTTGGATGACTTTCAAACACATGGGTATTATGAAACAGGTTGGAATTGAGGATCAGAGAGGATTTGAAGTGGAATATTTACTTAAAGAGAATTACCACATTAATGTGATTAATGCTCCTTGCCCATGCCCAAAACGGAGAAGTAAGTTTCCTACTTCTTATCTCAAATCAAAAGAGAGAAACTTGAAAAAGGTTGTTAGAGAGTTTAATATGTGTCCACGGTGGTTGGAAGAGGGTTTGACTTCTACCTACTAAATCTAAAGAGGCAGAGAATAGCCTTTAGCTGAGAGAGCTAACAATTTTGCACTCTTAGGGACTATTAGGGAAAGGGGTATGACAGAGAGAGAGAGAGAGAGAGAGAGACAGACAGACAGACAGACAGACAGACATACTGAGAGACTTAGACCAATACGACTACCAGAGGAAAAAGCAAGTATCTGTTTAAAAGAAGCTAAAGATATCACCAAATTATTAGGTAAACTGGAATATAAGACTGGATGAGCAATAATTAATTGACTTGGGGGCACTTATTTGGAACATGGGCTTTAAGCTTTAACACCTTGGCAAGTATCCCATAAAATAGAGAACATTTTTAACTAGGATAGCTCTTGGAAGAATAGGGTACATGAAGGCTAATGCTGAGCAAAGTTAATATGCCTGAGTTGCAACGTCAACTCAGGGGAAAAGGATAAAATCATTTAGAAATATGGGCAAGTTTAAATAGTTATAGTGTATGAGTCATTATGGGATTATGTTCTACAAGAAGAGCCAGAGTACACAACTTTCACCAAGACCACCACCACCATGCTGGTGAGAAAGATAGCAGCACCTGTATTACTAAGTTAAGTAGTACCTCTCAAAGCCAGGTCAAGGCTGCCAGTAGGAGAGGCAGTCTCAGAACTAGAAACTGGCGTATTAAATGGCACAATAGGGATGACAGGTCTCAAAAGTGAGAGATATTAGTGGCAGTACTTAATCATCAGAAGGCAGAGGTGTCACAATCTACATAATGACTGGTAAAGTCAAGAGGTCACCAAGAGTTCTTGATCCATAAGTGGTTGTGGAGATGGTTAATAGAACATGGCATCCCTAGGGAAAAATAGAAGGGCAATTACGCAGGATTCTACTTAGTATCTACAATCAGAAGTCACAAATGGAGGAGCAACAGGTTAAAGACAATAGCCCCAGTATAAAGCCACAATCAACTTGATCAGTTACCATACCTGAGCAGATTTTAAAGTCTATATACCACTGACATTGGAGTTACCTGTGTTTATAGGAAGAAGGACCCTGCAGTAGCACAAGAAGTACATACTGCAAAGATTCCCTCAGTACTTCCCAGTGGAACCTATGGCCATTTGCTTAATTGATTGAACACTGGGGGAGAAATTGCACAACTTTTAGAGGACTATTATACCCAGTGTCTTATTTGACATTAATACTTGAGGATACAAAGCATGTCATAACCTTCTGCCTGATTGGTGACATATGGATGTCATGTGATAAATGGATTCCTGGTTAAAATTTAACCTGGGCTGTATTCACAGTGTCAACAGACCCACCAATTGGTCATTTTGCCAGTTCCCAAGCCTATAATTGGAATGATATCCTTGGTTATTGAATAATCCCCATGTTGTATACTTGGCTTGTCAGGTAAGAACAATCAAAGTCTGGAAGAACAAGTGCAAACCTCTAAAATTGTACTCAGATCTCTTTTCAAGAGAGAACCTGGTGTCAGAAGTGGCATTAACTGTCAGTATGCATTTGTAGGTTTGGCTCAGAGTGCACACCAAGGTGACTCTCTTCCCAAGCTGCTGCCAACCAATGACTGAGCATGATGGGAGTACTAGAACTGGACTATTTCTACCCAATACAGGACTCTTCTAATGGGCAATCCATGTTCTGGGGCTCCTTCAGCCTAGGGAAGACAGTATTGATACCACACTGCTGTCTTTGACTCTTACTACACAATCCTTCTTTCTTCCTTCAAGTATCACATGTGCATTGTGGTCTTAAAGTTTTCTCTGACTACTATTAATATAAATTTTTACAGGCATTTTCTCCAAAAATTCTCTTGCACTTCTAATTATATCTTGGTATCTGCTTCCTGGGGTACTTGAACTGAAACAAAATCCATAATTTGGTCTAAAAGGCATTTAATAATTTAGACTTTTCCTTGACTGCACTGGCCTTGCTGAGTACAATTTTCTCTTTTGATCTCTAAGAATACAGAGTTATTTTTATTTTTTTATGAAGCCATGTGCCATAGCAATTTATGATCTTTGCTCATTTTCTGTTCTGCTTGGAATTCTTTTCCTTCTCACCTCCTCACTTTTATTTAGTGACTGTGACTGTCAGGATGGGTTAGATAATTTGGGGGGCCAATACAGAGTAAAAATATGGACCTTATAAAAAAAATATTAGGCATTTCAAGGCAACTATAGGGCATTAAACCAAGTTTGGTTCCTGCTAAGCTCAGGGTTGTGTGCAATTGCACAGGTCACAGACCCATGAAACTTGCCATGCCTACTTTTTGTGACTGAACTATTATATAATGACATTTCATCAAGGAAGTCGTACTGGTCCTCTGTATATCAGGAGTCTGCACACTTGAGTTGGTGACCCTTTGACTGTAAAATAACAACTTAAATTCATACTTAGTAAACTCTTTCAAATATATCAAAGCCATCAAATCAAAGGAACACTCATTAAGTTTTTAAATGAACTTATTTTTTGTAATACAAAGCTTATATTTAAAAATTCATTTTTTTAAATAGCCCTAATACTTAAAAAAAAAAAAAACTCAATCTTTTCTCATCTGATATTGCCTAGTAGTTTGTCCATTTACTATTTATCACTTTGATATGTACAAGTTCTGAGTTGCTTTAACAATACATACAAATTGGGTGTGGCCCTAGTATTCTCAACGTGTCCTTTCATTCTAAGGAAATGAACTGCACCAATTTAAATAGTAATCTTAGTTGCTTTGCAATGTACTTCTGGTAAATGTCTACTGAGATTGATTGTGCCCTTCACCTTTGGTTTGGCAATCTGTCAATCTCAGAAGCTCTTATTGTTAATAAAGTGCAAAGTGATTAGTGGTATTGTTGAAATGGTGCTACTTTCTTTATGTCTACTGACAAGGTAGGAAATAAAATTGCCCTCAGGTTTTTTTATGTGGATTCATACATATTTTAAAATTTTAGAATCACCAACTTTAATCTCCAAAATGCTGGTAGATAATTTAATATACTTTTGTAATTTTTATTGGAATGTATTTTTATAGTTAGGTATATTTAAAAAGCATTTTCAATTATAAATGATACAGTTTTATAATGATAAATATGAGATATACAGAGAAGTACAAATATGATATGTATGGATCAATTATAATCACATCCTATAGATATAACCACAGCTAATCATTCTTATAAATTTTTTTCTATACCTATAAACATGTAATCTACTTTGAAGCCGAATTTCTCTGACTTTAAGATATAGAAAAGATTGGATACGATTGGTTCAAATCCCCCTTTTTACCCTCTGAAAATCCAAAGCCCTGCCCATGATTTCTGGGAATTTCCAGTTGCCTCTAGTTGCAAGCTTATCTTTCCACTGATTTGGTAATGCTGAATGGTTTGCTAGATAATCTAACCATATGGTTTCACACAGTAATGCAAGATCATGATGACTATGAAAGATTATTTGTTTCTTTTAATATGCTTATTTGCCATCCATATAGCTTCTTTGGTAAAATGTTTGAACAAATCTTTTGCCCATTTTTATTAGGTCATCTTTTTCTTTTTGACTTTTGAGGGTTCTTTATACATGGGCACAAGTCCTTTATCAGATACTTTTCACAAATATTTGTTGCCCAGTCTTTGCCTAGTCTCCTTATTGTTATAACAGTGTCTTTTGAGAGTAGATATTTTTAATTTTGATGAAGTAATAATGTGTCATTTTTTTCTTTTATGCTGTCCTGTCTAAGAAATATTTGCCTAACCCAATGTGACAACGATTTTCTGTTATATTTTCTTTTTTTTTTATTTCAGGGTATTATGAGGGTACAAACATTATGGTTACACTTTATGTCTTTGCCTCCCAAGTGAGGGTTAAAATCATGCCCTTCCCCCTACAATGCTCCCGTGTCCTTTAGTTGCGGGTTTACCCCCATCCCCCTAATTCCTGGAGAGTATTACTGCTATGTGATCACCCTAGTATTGATCAGTTAGTACCAATTTGATGGCAAGTACAAGTGGAGCCCATTCTTTTGATCTTGTGGTGCTTCGCTTTGGATAATGGGCTTAAGTTTAATCCAGGAAAGTATAAGAGGTTCTAGATCACTGTCATTTCTTATGATTGAGTAATACTCCACAGTATATATACATACCAAATTTTAATAATCCACTCATAGATTGATGGGCACTTGGGTTGTTTCCACATCCTTGCCATAGTGAATTGTGCTGCCATAAACATTCGGGTGCAGATGTCTTTATCATAGAATGTTTTGTGTTCTTTTGGGTAGATGCCTAATGGTGCTATTGCTGGATCGAATGGTATTTCTATTTTTAGCTCTCTGAGGTATCTCCAAATTCTTTTTCACAGAGATTGCACTAATTTGCAGGCCCACCAGCATCAACAAGAAAAAATCAAACAACCCCATCAACAAATGGGCAAAGGAAATGAACAGAAACTTTTCAAAAGAAGACAGAATAATGGCCAGCAAACATATAAAAAAATGCCCAACATCTCTAATCATTAGAGAAATGCAAATCAAAACCACAATGAGATATCACCTAACCCCAGTGAGACTGGCCTCTATCAAAAAATCCCAAAACAACAAATGCTGGCAAGGATGCGGAGAGACAGGAACACTCTTATATTTTCTTGTAGTAGTTTTATACTTCTAGGTTTTACTTTAAGGTATAAGTTCTAATTATCGTTAGCATCTTTAAAATTTGCAAGTGTTTTTGTTATAGAGATATCAAATTGTTCCATGATCATTGCTGAAATTACTGTCATTTCTCTACTGACTTTTCTCTGCCTCTTTGTTAAAAATTATTTGCCCATATGTTAATATATGTGAGTCTATTTCTGGACTCTCTATTTTTCTTCCATGTTCTAGTTCTCTACCTTTATGTCTATACCACACTGTTTTAATACCTGTAGCATTATAATTAATCAAAATCAGGTCATGTTAGGCCTCCAGCTTTGTTCTTTTTTTCTAAATTCAAAGTAAAGTCCTTTGCATTTGCATATGAATTTTAAAACCAGCTTATCAATTTCTACAAAAATCCTCATGGGATTTTAATTAGAAATACATTAAATCTATAGGTAAATTTGGGGAGAATTAGCATCCTAACAATATTTAGTCATTTTATGCATGAACATGGAACACTGTATTTATTTAGAACCTGTATACTTTCCTTTATCAATTTTTTCTAGTTTCAGCATGTAGGTCTAATATATCCTTAATCATTTCATATTTATTGATACTATTTTTTTTTTTTAAACAGAGTCTCACTTTATTGCTCAGGCTAGAGTGCCGTGATGTGATCATAGCTCACTGCAACCTTAAACTTCTGGACTCAAACAATCTTCCTGCTTCAGCCTCCTAAGTAGCTGGGACTACAGGCCTGCACCACTATATCCTGCTAATTTTTTTCTATTTTTGGTAGAGACAGGGTCTCATTCTTGCTCAGGATGGTCTCGAACTCCTGACCTCAGGTGTTCCTCCAACCTTGGCCTCCTAGAGTACTAGAATTACAGGTGTGAGCCACTGTGCCCGGCCTTATTGATGCCATTTAAATAATAATTTTTAACTTCAATTTTTGACTATTGTCAGTTTATAAGAATATAATTAATTTTATATCCACTTGTATCCAGTGAACTTACTAAACTAACATATTGGTTCTAGTAGCTTTATTGTAGATTCCCTCTGCGTTTTTACACAGATGACTTGGTCATCTGCAAAAACAAAACTTAAAAAAAAATTAACAGTAGCAACAACAAAACATTTTAACTTCCTTCTTTTTAATCTGGATGCTTTTAATTTCCTTTTCTTGCCTTGCTAAACTGACTAGAACTGTCAGTTCATTGTCAAGTAAAAGTGGTGAAGGTAAGCATTTTTTTCTTGTTCCTCATCTTACAGGGAAAACATTCAGTCTTTCATAGTTAATTATGAGGTTAGCTAGAGATTTTTTGTTGATGCCCTTTAATAAGTTGAGCAAGTTCCATTCTATTCTTAATTTGCTGATAGTTCTTTCAGGAATGGATACTGGATTTTGTTAATTGCTTTTTCTGCATCTATTGAGATGATAACATAGTTTTCCTTTTTTAGTTTATTATTATAGTGAATTATAATAAATTCTCAAATATAAAAACAACCTTGCATTCCTGGGATAAACCCCAATTAGTCATGATGTTTTATCCCTTTTATCTATTGCTGAATTCTATTTGCTAAAACTTTGTTTAGAATTTTTGTGTATATGTTCATGAGAGGTACATTGCTTGGCAGGTTTTTTTTTCTTATATTTTTATTGATTTGGAATTGAAATAATGAATTAGAAAGCATTTCTTCCTCTTCAAGTTTCTAGAAGACATTGTGAAAAACTGGTATTATTTTTTCCTCAATGTTTAGTAAAATTCATCAGTGAAGCCATCTGGGCCTGGACACTCTCTCATGACAGCAAGCTTGGCCAGTCATAGCTCACTTAGATAGGTTCTCATCTCTCGGGTTTTACTGCCCTTTGTTTCCTGATATCCAATAACTTGAAAGCCATTACTTTATATATTTTTCCAATCTTTTAGTTGTGTCCTGTGGAAAGATAACTCCAATCCTTGCTATTAATCTTTGTTAGAAATAAAACTCCTCACTTGATTTCTTAATATCAATTTTTAAAATTCTCACATATAGATTTTTAATTCCCTCCTTATATATTTTTCAAAATATGAATTTACTTAATTATTCCTAATTTTTAGTTCCACATTTTTGTTGTGATGGGAGTTGTCATTGATACTACTTGCTTTTGGATTTTTGCTTGGGAGTTTAATGCAGTTCATTTAGCGTCCCTGTGATCTGTATTAGCAAACAAGCAAAACAGGAAGATTTTCCATGGTTTCATTCATTATACAAATTATTCTTTCACTAAGTTCCTCTCCAATTTTAATCAGATGACAAGCTAAAGTGAAAAATAATCACTTTAATATTTCAGTAATCCAAATGCCTGGGAGAAAAGTATCTTGAACTAGATCTTTGAAGTTATCAAAGGTTATATCTCAGATATAATTTCTGCATCACGTTTTCTAGGTGTTTCATGAAGTTCTTATACTAAGAGACAGCTTTCTGAAATACCATTTCCTTTTTGCCCAGCCTTTCCACCAGATGGAAGCTGGCACTGCCCTACACTACAAGACCCTTCTACACTGTGAATTCCTCTTGGCTCTAATCACACAATCAACCTCAAAGCATCTTCTGCTACTTCTTTCAATTTATACTGATCCTTAGCAGTGAACATGATAAATTAGTTGTTTCTATCTACCTAACACCTTCACTTTGCCTAAGTCTTTTTTCCTTTAAAATCATGGGGATAAAGGTCAAAAAATTTTTAATATGCATTTTCTTATTTGATCTACATAATAACTCTATAAAAACATGGAAGACATTTGTAAATCACATTTTACATGTAAAAAAATTTCATGCAGAGAAGTTTGTAAGTCATCTAAGACAGTACAATTTGTAAGCATCAAAGCCAGGTCTAAATATAAGTCTACTATACATTTCCGTCTCTTATAGAAAATGATTGAAATTTGATTACTTTTAGAGGGCAAATGCAAATTATTTGTCTATAGGCTATTGTCAGTAGTATAGATGGTTAAAATTTGTAAAAATTTTAGAAAAGTATCGTTATTCTTAAATATGTATAATTAAAGAACAGCAGTGATGTATTACCCTGTTTAATTGGAAAGAGGGTTTGTATTGTCTCTCGGATCCAAATAATCTCTTTATGCTCTGCTTCATAACAGGAGAGCCGTGTTTCTGCAAACTCCATTTTTTTCTTTCTCAGCTGACTCCCTGACATTCGGTTGATAGGGGTTCAAGCCAGAGGGAAACTGGAAAGCCAGTAATGACCTTTCTTCTTAGTAGCAGTAGTTGGTTACCTTCTAGTTCTCCCATTTTGATATTCCCAGAAGCAATCACATTGTGTCCCCTTTAGTGGTAACAGCATCAGCCAGGCAGTGCCTTTCCTCAATGGTCTATATCCCAGCTCTGTGGACCCTCACTTCCAGCCTTCCAGTTTCTAATAACACCAATTTCTTCCCCTTGTTCCCTGACTCCTATAGATGTCAACTACTTCTCAAACTTACTGTATTTTTGTCACCTCGGTGTTCCTTTTTGTTTTAAAAATCTTCAAAACTTGAAAATTTCAAGCTTTCAAATCTTCAAACTTTAACTGATTTCTTATATTGAATGATTGTGAATAAAATAACTGGTGTGCTTTTTACTCATTGACTGGTTTCTGGGGTGCAGGAGAAGGTGTAGTTGAAAGAAAGGCAAAAGAATCAGACATGTTCAGGGTGATATGGCTTAGACCAGCAATCCCCCAACTTTTTGGCACCGGGGTCCAGTTTCACAGAACACAATTTTTCTATGGACAGTGGGGTGGGGTGGGGTGGGAGGGGGCGGAACTCAGGTGGTGATGCCAACCATAGGAAGCACTGGAAATACAGATGAAGCTTCACTGACTCGCCTGCTGCTCACCTCCTGCTGTGTGCCCCAGTTCCTAAGTTTCATGAAACACAATTTTTCCACGACCCTGCGTCGGGGGGGAAGGGGCGGGCACAAGAAGTGAGGAGAGTGGCGGAGCTCAAGCAGTGATGTGTGGCTGGTCCCAGTTCCCAGGACACTATGGACCAGTACTGGGCCATGGCCCAGGGGTTTGGAACTGTATCTGTAGACAGTGTCCATACTGCTTAAAGTGGTTTACAGATTCAATGCAGTACCCATCAAAATACCAACGCCATATTTCACAGATCTAGAAAAAATAATTCTATGCTTCATTTGGAATCACAAAAGAGCCTGAATAATCAAAGCATTCTTAAGCAAAAATCTAAAGGCATCACATTACCAGACTTCAAACTCTACTACAAGTTTATGGTAACCAAAATAGCATAGTATTGCTACAAAAATAGAGACATAGACCAATAGAACAATACAGAGAAATTAGATATAAAACCATCTACCTACAACCAACTGATCTTCAACAAAGCAGACAACAGCATACACTAGGGAAAAGAAGTCCTATTCAATAAATGGTGCTGGGAAAATTGGATAGCCACATGCAGAAATGAAACAGGAAACCTGTCTCTCACTGCTCACAAAAATTAATTGAAGACGGTTAAAAGACTTAAATGTAAGGCATGAAACTATGAAAATTCTAGAAGACAATGTAACAAAAACTCTTCTAGATATTAGCCTAGGCAAAGAATTATTTATGACTAAGACCACAAAGGCAAACACAGCAGCAACAAAAACAAATAAATGGGACTTGATTAAATTAAAAACTATGCACGGCAAAGGAAATACTCAACAGAACAAATAGAAAACCTACAGAATGAGAGAAAATATTTGCAAATCATACATCCCAGAATCTATAAAGAACTCAAACAAATCAGCAAGATAAAAACAAACAACACCATTAAAAAGTGGGCAAAAGACATGAACAGAAGCTTTTCAAGAGAAGATAGACAAATGGCCAACAAACATATGAAAAAATGCTCAGTGTCACTAATCATCAGGGAAATGTAAATTAAAACCACAATGAGATATCACCTGTCAGAATGTTTCTTATTAAAAAGTCCAAAACCAAAAGATGTCGGTATGGATGCAGAGAGAAAGGGACACTTATCCATTGTTGGTGGGACTGCAAATTAGTACAACCTCTATGGAAAACAGTATGGAGATTTCTCAAAGAACTAAAAGTAGACCTACCATTTGATCCAATCCAGCAATCCCACTACTGGGTATTTCCCCAAAGTAAAGGAAGTCATTTTATCAAAAAGACACCTGCATGCTACTGTTTACTACAGCACAACTCATAATTACAAAGATGTAGAATCAACCTAAGTGCCCATCAACTAATGAGTGGATAAAGAAAATGTGGTGTGCATGTATGTGTGTGTGGGTGTGTGTATATATACACACACCCACACACACATACACACACACATATACATACACACGCACCGTGGAGTACTACTCAACCATAAAAATAAATGAAATGTCTTTTGTAGCAATTTGGATGGAATAGAGAATATTATCCTAAGTGAAGTATCTCAAGAATGGAAAAACAAATACCACATGTACCCTCTAATAATTTGGAACTAATTCTTGGGCATATAGGGGCACAGAGAGAAATAAAAGTCACTGGAAATCCAGAAATGGGGTGAGGAAAGGAGGGGAGAGGTTAAAACCTATCTAATAGGTACAATGAACACTCTTCAGGTGATAGGCATACTTATAGCCCTGACTTAACCATTATAAAAGCTATTCATGTAACAAAACCATTTGTACCCCCTCAATATTGTGAAATAAAAAAAATGAATGAATAAAGATAATGTGGTGTGTGTGTGTGTATGTGTGTGTGTGTGTGTATATATATATATATATATATATATAATGAAATACTATTCAGCCTTGAAAAAGAAGAATAAGAAGAAATGTCATTTGCAACAACACAGATAAACCTGGAGGATGTTATGTTATTATACATGGAATAAACCAGGCACAGAAAGACAAGAGCCATGTGATCTCACTTATATGTGTAATTTGAAAAAATTGAACTAACAGAAGCAGAAAGTAGAACAGTGATCAACAAGGATTGCAGAGGAGGGACATCAGGAAGATGTTGGTCAAAAGATTCAGTTAGAAGGAATTTCAGTTAGAAAGAATAAACTCAGGAGAGGTATTGTATAACATGGTGCTTATAATTAATAACAATGTATTGTATTCTTGAAAATTACTAAGAGAGTAGATTTTAAGTGTTCTCACTACAAAAATTATGTAAGTGAGGTATTCCATATGTTAATTAACTTGATTTAGTCATTTCACAATCTCTCTGTATATTAAAACATCATGTACACCATAAAAATATACAAAACAACAAAAAAGTATGGTACTCCCATACTATGGAATACTACTCAACAGTAAAATGAATGGACTATTGATTCATGCAATAACCTGGATGAAGCGCCAGAGAATTATGCTGAGTGAAAAAATGCCAATCCCCAAAGTTTTCATGTTCCATGATTCCATTTATGTAATATTCTTAAGATCACAAAATTATAGAAATGGAGATCGCACTAGGGGTTGGCAGGGGATAAGGAAGTGGTATGGTTAGAGGGAGGTAGATGTGACTAATAAAGGGCAAAATAAGGGTTTTTGTGATGATGAAAATGTTCTGTATCTTTACAGCATCACTGTCAATGTACTGGTCAATGTACTCCATAGTATTATAGATTTGCAAGATGCTACCACTGGGGGAAGCTGGGCAAAGGATACAAGAATCTGTGTGTATTATTTCTCTCAACTGTATGTGAATCTATAATGATCTCAAAGTAAAAAAAAATTAAGAAAAACATAAAAAGAGAAAAGATTTTTGAAGTATATTAATTCACTGATCCATAAAATGAAGGAATTTTGTAGGATGAATCTCATATGCTTATATGTTCAGGAATATATAAACTTATCTGTAATTCTGCCATACTAGTTTGCTTTCAAGTCCTGATTTGTTGAATTTAGAGATTAAAAGGAAAATTTTAGAGTTTCTCTTTTTGGCAAAAGTAAAAACTTTTTTTGCTACTTTTATTTACTTCTGAATTCTATGAATTAGTAAGATAGAAAGTTTATTATCAGAAGAAGGGGTTTCATCTGATATGTTTTCTTTCCTTGATGAAATAGGAGTTCCAGTGTAAAAGTGATGACATTTATTCTACAGAGGGGATATCTCCTTTCCCAGGCTTTGTAGCTAGTGTGCGGCATTGTGACTGAGGCTCTGCAGGAGTGATGCATCTGCTGGCACACTTTGAACAGAAGCTTGTGATACAAAGGAACAAGGACTACAAGGGGATCCCTCAAATTAAGGGTGGGAGCAGTGGTCAATTTGTGTCTGTTTCCAAAGGGAGCAGACATAGAAAATCAATGGACAGTGTCTAGAGCTGGTGCTATAGTGGTACTGTGGGTGTCCAGTGGCTGCAGTATTAGTGTCTTCAGTGCTATTTCCATGGCATAATTTGGTGTCTTTTTTCTTCTTGATAGTCTGTGAGCTACCCAGTATTCATGTAATGCATTCCTTTTTTGTTCGTTTGTTTGTTTGTTTTGGAGAAGGGAGCTAATTATACAAATTAGCTTCTGTTGCTTGCAACTAAAAAGTATCAATGATATATTCAATTTGGGCTGTCACCAAGATAACAGATGAAAAGAAAAATTAAAATAATTTTTAAATTAAAACCAATGGCTATATATGTATATATTAATAGTAGTGTATGAATGGTAACAGTATATACGATATATACAGTATACATATATGTATATATGCACATATATATTCACATATGCACATACATATACACAAATATATACACATACACACAAACCATAAGTTAACCAGGATCAATTCAAATATTCCATACATTTAGTGGTTGCTATTTTTAAAGAAAATTGATATATATATTTTTTAAAGTATTTAATTCCTAATCTGAATTTCCTTCCTTTCACCATTTTTTCCAAGTTTACTTTAGGCTGAGGGTAGTATGCAGATTAAGGAGCATCTAATAATTCAAATCTGTGATTTACAATTTAAGTAAAACATGCTTTTCTTATATCTATAATCAAGATAACATTTTTCTTTTTTAAATAAGACAACTTCTTCCTATTTTTTCTAACATAGCAAGAGCATCATGTGTCGGAAGTCTGAGACTCCCAGTTGGAAACAGGCTTTGGTAGAATAAAAGCAGATGTAGGAACTGGGCATTCTGCCAAAGTAGAAATACCAGTAAGAATGCAAAATATTTTTCTTTGAGTCTGACAATGCCAAAAAAATTTGGGCTGTCATCAGCACTTTGGATTCCAGGGAGTAGCTTGATGAGGTGAGCCTGTGTAATGCTAAGTAGAATTATAAAAATTCTCAGCTCCCTATTAGTCTCAGCTATAGCATAATAGGTTTGACAAATAACCAATACTTCTAACATCAAGTGGAGATGAAGAAAAGTCCCACTACCTGCACAGGACAAGCTTATGAAGCTAGGATGAATACACATTGCAATGATTATTCTTATCCTCAATCCCAAACACCTACCTTGTTCCAGAATGCTGATTAAATTTTAGACTGAAGAAAAAATTTCTGTCATATCGTATT